>JACEIK010000180.1:395471-409251 GCA_018107945.1 Datura stramonium | reverse complement strand
GTTAATAATTCCTAACTAACAACCGACGAGAAGTGTTGACTGCAATTTCATCAGTAAATTACATATTTGCATGTTTTGCCTTAACCTCAGCTTGTTCGTGCTATTGTTCAGATTATAATTTACAATTTTTACTTAATGTTACAGTAACTATTATTCTTGAAAATTCACCATTTGTTTTGGTTGTCTACTTGTATAAAGAAGTGCGTATACTAAATACTTAGGAAAAATTACTGCCACGTTACAGTCCCTGTGGGTTCCATACCTGGCTTGAAATAAAGCCACTTTATTACTTGTATGACCACGTGCACTTGCGTGTAATTGGGAGTGAATAACGATATCTATTTATTGTTAACTATCACCCCTTGAGCGGAGTAGAAAAATAGAAAAGAAATTAAGGCTGTAATTCATAAGTTCAAAGTGGAAAGAAAAGTGGCAAAATTGATGATGTTTTGTTGCAACATTAAATCATCACTGCCTGAGAGGCAATCGAACGTAACTTAGTTTTTGTTCTAGTTTTGTAAATTTTAGATTTGATTTGTGTACTCAAGTGTGTAGGAACAAAATCAAAAATTTAGGAGGAGATTAGCACAACGGATGAACAAAACTGGATAACACTAGCACAACTCCGCATGAAGCTGCGCGTTGCGCATGCCAGACTCTGCATGGAGTTGCGCAATGCACACCATGATCTTGCATAGGGGACAGCACAACATGGAGAAAAATCTCTGCACTGAGGTCCGCGACGCAGAGTAGGTTTCTAGGTGAAATTTTTATCCCACTAACAATGAGGAATAGGACTGGGGAGTTCTTTCTTTCACCCTTTTTTATATGTTTTTATTGTCTTTAGCACTATGGACATGCTATTGCTTAACTGTGGGGTGGGAGAGGTTAAATTTTCTTATATTCTTGTATTACTATATCGTTAGTTAGTCCACCCTGAGATTTTTTTTGTGATTTGTGATGAAGTATTCCTGTTGATTTGAGACTGTGATATTTCTTTTGTTTGTTTTGGATTTCGCGGTGTTTGTTTTCAGTACTTTTCCAGAGAATGGTCCCTTAAAACAGACTAGAGTGTCTAATTTTTTTATTTTTTTGTCATAGTCATGACTTTTACTGATGATGGATGTGTCACACCCCAAAACTAGGGTAGGGCGCAACTGCCACTCGATTCATGATCGATCGAGAAACTGGCTATATAACATCTATAAATGTAACACTAAGACTGACCAAGCCACCTATCACAACCAACCAAGATAAATACTGGGCCAATACTGCCTTGACAATTATAAATATGCAACCTGTAAAGCCGACATGCCTACAATAAAGCTAAGCAAAGAAATGAAAAACCAATACGACTACCCTACCCGCACTACTATACAAACTAGTCCACATCAGCCTCTACAGAGTAAATAAACTGAAATGCACAGGACGGGGCCCCGGTCTGCCCATGCTGTACACAAAACTCAAAATAGTCCAAACTAGGACATGACTCCTAGAAGAGAGGAGCATACCACTATTCTGCTGAAATCTGGCTCCTACTACATTTGATGATTTAAGCCTCGACCTATACCTGCAACACAGTTGCAGGAAGGGTCCCAAGGTGAAGGGACATAAGTATGAATAAAATGTACTGGTACGTATGGCTGAAAAATGTAAACATATAAGATAAAAATGATAATTGGGCCAGAAATAAGGAATAGTAACAACTCGGAATCCTGAAAATAGAAACCGACAATAACTCATTATTGAAGTGTAAATGTAATCATGTAATGCACAACAAAGACGATAACTAAAAATCTAGCATCCAGCCAATCAAAAAATCTATATACAATTCATCCAGCCAGTGTACCACAATGGGTAAAAATAAAAATGCCTCCAGCCAATGTACCACACCGGGGTAAAAAAACAATACTTCCAGCTGGTGTACCACACCGGGGTAAAATCAATAAATCCTAAACAAAATCATAAATGGAGCCGATATGGCTTATACTGGACCAACTCAATACGTACAACATAGAAATGACGAATACTAACCATGCGGCCTGCATAGGCCTCCTTCGTAATGCATAACAGTAACTGAGTACATATAACATGTAAAGCTAGAAAATAGAACTTAAATGCATGTATTCAAAACTTGTATAAATCATAAGGAACTATTGATGACCTAAGACTTTCAAAAAAATTTATAGATCGTGTTCAAGGGACATTAGAGCTTAGAAACTCGCTAGCTTGTCATTCGACTTAATGGAAAGGGATTATGAAATCTCCCCTTTGCCTGACATATTTCATAACATACAAACAAGATAAAGGACAACCATAACTAGGTAATCCTAATTCGATAAGCTCGTTTACCCTTACTAGCATGTGACGTCTTTACGTGGCTTAAAATCATTTATACGTCCTCATCTTGGCTCTTTCACCAATTTTAGTTAGCAACCAGACCTTTAAACACATTTAACATAACATATATATACACATGGCATACAGTACTGAAAAACTAACAATTCCCACGCTGAGGGGTCTCCAACTCAATGTACAACTACGACAATAATCAACACAATATCACAATTTAGATGTCTCACTTCGGCTAGGCATAATCTAAACATTTAACCTCAATAAAACATGAAACTTTAAAAATTAAATGAATCTTAACATACTGCATCAAGAATTTTAAAGAGGTTGCTGGCTCATTCGATTCACAACACATGAATCGTGCTTAAAAGAATGATAGACGGGGCGCCTTACATACCTTTCTTCGATGAACTTTTCTATAGACGATTTCCTATTTCAATGATCGGACATCAACCTCCTTAATCTAGTGTTTTATTGGCCAACGACAAGATTAATATATAGAAAAAAAATGCATCCAAAATAACTAACCAAAGGCAGTCACAATTGCAACAACAACACACGGCAACATCAACAACATTTAGCCATTTTCTCAACTAGTTTTCACTAACTTTTGAGGGAGAAACAAGAGGAAAATTTACCTTAGTTTTTATATAATTTTCCCCCTCAATATGAAGTATAATTCTAGAAAAAGAAACATCCAAAAATCCTAAGGAAAACGAACAAAACTCATCTCACAAACAGTCCATCGGCAGCTCACTTAGCTGTTCATTATCAGATTTTCGTTTTGCAATTTGATAGGTTTAAAAGGGGTGAAATCCTTACCTTTTCTGGGGGTTTGTTCTTGGTTAAATATAGGATTAATTTATATCAACTTCTTGTCTAAAAATGCAGCATCTTTCTGTCCAAAACGCAGCAAAAACAGTTTACCAACACACTAAACACACCTCCAACTTCTAGTCTTTTAATCAAGAATTCAAGCATGGTTAGGAGTAGAATTCTTACCTTTATTACTTGTGTTTAATACCTACAAAGAGAGAATATATTTTGATAATAGTACAGCTTCAAAAATGCAGAAAATTCACCACAGAAACACTGTCCAAATGCAGCCAAAACAACCACCAACACACCACTTTCACCTTATGATAGCTCCCCTTCACTTAGCTTTACTTTTAATGGAGTTTATCTGGGTGTTCTCCTTAGTTTTTTGTTGGAAATTTGAGAGAATTTCATTGGATAAGCAAGCACCTCAATTTTGGAAACGTTGAAAATGGTTTCATAACACACAACTTAAAATATAAAGGGTGTTGGGCGGTGGCCGCTTTTAGGGCGATGGCCACCTCACTGCGCGACAGTGTCACGTAAAACATCTATAACTTTTTAGTACAAACTCCGATTGATGAGTGCTTTGATATTATGAAAAGTAGAGTCAAATACCTTTAGTTTGATAGGTCGTAGGGCTTCTAATTCATTATATATTGGGAGATATGATTATTTAAAATTGACCCTTACTTATGAACTTCATATACTCTTTGGTTTTCCGTTTGTACACATTTCCCTTGTCATCTATGACAAATATACAACCCGTACTTTCCTTAACCTAGCATACAAACATCAAATAATCACCAAAAAATTTTCGGGGTGTTATATTCTCCCCTACTTAGGAACATTCGTCCCTGAATGGAAATTAATTTCATTTAATATGTTTCAAAATAGATACTTAGTAACTTAGGTATCAAGCACATGCCTTAACATCATGTCGACATTGTAAATAGGTGAGGATATTTATTCTTCATTTCCTCCTCAGCCTCCCAAGTTACTTCCTCGATGTTATTACTTCTCCATAATACTTTAACTGAGGCGACTTCTTTGGTCCGAAGTTTCCTGACTTGCCAGTCAAGTATAACAACTGGAACCTCGGTGTACGTCATCTCCTCAGAAATCGAGACATCATCGATAGGCATAACATGGGTTGGGTCTCCTATACACTTCGGAAACATCGATACATGAAATACGGGGTGGACTGCCGCTAGCTCTGGTGGCAACGCCAATTCATAGGCTACTTTGCCTATCCTGCAGATAACTCTATAACGCCCAACATATCTAGGGCTCAACTTGCCCTTTCGGCCAAATCACATGAGACCTTTCATAGGCGACACTTTCAGGAAGACCCAATCATTAACAAAAAGCTCCAGTGCTTGATGACTTACATCCGCATAAGACTTCTTCCTACTCTGGGTTGTCTAAAGCTGATCTCTAATAAGTTTCACCTTGTCAATAGCCTACTGCACTAAGTCTGGCCCCAATAACTCTGCCTCACTGAGTTCAAACCATCCCACATGTGACCTGCACTTTCACCTATATAAAGCTTCATATGGGGCCATCTGAATACTTGTCTGGTAGCTGTTATTAAAGGCGAACTCAATCAAGGAAACATGATCATACCAGCTTCCGCCAAAATCTAAAACACAGGCATACAACATATCTTTAAGCGTTTGAATGGTGCGTTCAGCCTGTCTGTCTATCTGAGGATGAAATGCGGTACTGAGGCTTACCTGAGTGCCTAAGCCTTTCTAGAAAGACTTCTAGAAGTTTGCTGTGAACTGAGCACCTCTGTCAGAAATAATGGACAAGGGGATGCCATGTAAGCGAACTATCTCCCATATATAAAGCCTAGCATAATCCTCTGCAGCATATGTGCTCTTAACTGGCAAGAAGTGAGCTGATTTAGTTAATCTATCAACTATTACCCAGATAGAATCATTCTTCTTGCTCGTTCGAGGAAATCCTATAATAAAATCCATATTAATCACCTCCCATTTCCAGGATGGAATTTCTATATCCTGCACTAGACATCCACGCTTCTGGTGCTCAACCTTCACCTGCTAGCAGTTGGGACACTGAGTCATAAGACCGGTGATGTCCTTTTTCATGCCATTCCACCAATATAGCTGCCTCAGGTCACGATACATCTTTGTGGAACCTGGGTGTACTGAATACCGAGAGTAATGACCTTCATTCATAATCTGTTCCCATAGCTCACCCACATTAGGTACACATAGATGACTCTGGTATCTCAGAACTCCATCGGGTCCACAATCAAATAGGCTCTGCTTCTATTGTGGTATACTGTCTCTCAGTAAGACTAATTCTGCATCATCATATTGTCGTTGTTTAACTTCCGCTATCAAGGACGATTCTGCTTTATTTTTGACAATAACACCCCCATCTTCGGCATCCACTAACTGAATCTATAAGTCTGCCAACTACTTAGAGCCTTCGTCATTTCAATCCTGTCAACTTGAATATGACTCAAGATACCCATAGAATTGCGACTTAGCATATCAACTACAACATTTGCCTTGCCCGGATGATATAGAATGCTAACATCATAATCTTTCAACAATTCTAACCACCTTCTCTGGCGTAAATTCAACTCCTTCTGCTGAAAAAAATACTGGAGGCTCTTATGATCTGTGAAGATATCAATATGTACCCCATATAAGTAGTGGCGCCAAATCTTCAATGCAAATACCACTACGGCCAACTCAAGATCATGGGTAGGATAATTTTGCTCATGCTTCCTCAACTGTCTAAAGGCATAAGCAATGACCTTGCCATGTTGCATCAGAACACAACCTAGCCCAACTCTCGAAGCATCACAATAGACAACATAACCCTCAACACCCTTTGGAAAAGTCAGGACAGGTGCTGAAGTCAGACTATCCTTCAATTCCTAAAAACTTCGCTCACATGCCTCTGTCCACTGAAACTTAGCTGCTTTATGAGTCAACTTTGTCAATGGTGTAGCGATAGTAGAGAAATCTTCCACAAATAGGCGATAATAACCTGCTAACCCTAGAAAGCTGCGAACCTCTATAGTATTCAAGGGTCTGAGCCAAGTCTTTACTACCTCTATCTTCTGACTATTCAATCTTATATCTTCAGCTATAATTACATGACCAAGGAAAGCAACAGATGTTATCCCAAAACTCACATTTAGAAAATTTAGCAGATAACCTATGCTCCTGTAGAGTCTGTAATACTGCTCTCAATTGACCTGCATGCTCGGCCTCGGATCGTGAGTAAATCAAAATATAATCAATGAAGATGATCACAAATACATAAGGAAAAGGCCTAAACACCCAATTCATCAGGTTCATAAAAGATGCTGGGGCATTAGTAAGCCCAAATGACATCACTAAGAACTCATAATGGTCATATCTAGTCCTGAAGGTAGTCTTGGGGATATCAACTTCCCTAACCCGTAACTGATGGTACCCGGACCTCAAATAAATCTTTGAGAAGCATCTGGCACCCTGTAACTGATCAAACAAGTTATCAATCCTAGGAAGTGGGTACTTATTCTTAATCATAACCTTATGTAGCTGCCTATAGTCGATACACATTCTTAACGACCCGTCTTTCTTTCGCACAAAGAGCACTGGTGCACCCCAAGGCGATACACCAGGTTGAATGAATCCCTTCTCGAGCATATCTCTCAATTGCTCCTTTCATTCCCTTAGCTATAATGGAGCCATTCTGTAAGGAGGGATTGATATAGGCTGAGTACCTGAAAGTAGATCAATAGCAAAATCTATCTCCCTTTCAGGAGGAATTCCAGGAAAATCCTCTGGAAAGACCTCAAGGAACTCATTTAAAATAGGAATTGACTGGAGAGTCGTAGGATCACATTCAAATTTTCTTACCCGAACCAAGTGTGAAATACAACCTTTGGATATCAACTTCTAAGCCTTAAGGTATGAAATAAACTTACCTTTAGGCGTAGCGGCATTACCTTTCCATTCCCTGACTGGCTCGCCAGGAAAATGGATTTTGAAAATCTTAGCTCTACAATCAACATTAGCATAACATGACGCCAACCAATCCATGCCCATAATGACATAAAAATCAACCATTTCAAGCTCAACTAGATTAGCTAAAGTTGATCTATCACATACCAATACTACACAGTTTTGGTAAACTCGTCTAGCTAACACAGATTCACCAATTGGCGTAGAAACAACAAATGGTATAGATAATAACTCAGGGACAGTCTCAAACTAACTCGCAACCAATGGTGTAATAAGATAGTGTAGAACCAGGATCAACTAAGATATATACTGCACGAGAATAAATAATCAAAGTACATGTAACAACATCAGGTGAGGCTTCCTGGTCCTATCGACCACCCAAAGCATAAAATCGATTCTGGGTTGTCCCAGAACTAGAAACATCTCTCCCTCTGCCTCTTCCATGGCCTGCTGCTGCTGAGGATCAGGTCTGGGAGGTCGAACGGAGGATGATGAAGCAACCTCTAATCGCGCCTGATCCGCCTCGACCCTATCTGAACAATCCCTCATAAAGTTCCCTAGCTGCCTACAATGATAGCATACATTCTACCCCTAACGATACTAACCTGAATGAGATTTCCCACACTGAGGACAAGGTGGAAATGGTGGTTGCCTCTGCCCTGCCCGCTCCTATCGTCAAGAGCTAGATGGAGCTGGGCCTTGGTCTCTTATCTGTCCTTGAAACTGAGGTGGGGCACTCCCTACAAGCCTAGATGACTACCTGGATGACTGAGCCCCTGGGTCACCCTGCGGCCCTCTGTAAGGACCCACAGTTCTAGCTCTCTTTCGTTGCTCCTACTGTCTCTGAGTATCCCGTAATTCATGAACGAAATCCTCCGCCCTCTGGGCGAAAGCTTGAATTCATGAAATGTCCATGTGCTCTTGAGTAGATACCCCCAAACAATCTCGAGCTATATGAAGCCCCAACCCTGACACGAATCGATGAACCCTATCCTCCATTATCTGAACCATGTGCGAAACATACCTGGCAAGAGAATCAAACCGAAGAAAATACTCACACACACTCATACTTCCCTGCTCTAGGTTCAAGAACTGCTCAGCTCAAGCCTGTCGAAGTTCCCGGGGTAAATAGTGGTGCATAAAGGACTCGGAGAACTCTTTCCACTCAGTTGGCCGTGCATCGGCTCCTCTGGAATGAGCCCAAGTCTCACACCAAAATATAGCCACATCACATAATCTAAAGGCCTCCAACTCTACTTCCTCAATCGTTGTAGCTTGCATCAACTTTAACACCCTATAAGTATGATCAATAAAGCCCTGAGGATCCTCGCTCGGGTCTGATCTAGTGAATACAAGAGGGCTAAATCTCAAGAACTCATGGGCCCTGGAACTCTCAATTGCCTGGCCTCTATGTCTCTCCATCACATCTAATTGTCGCTCTTGACCTGCGGCTATATGAGCCATCAACTGAACAACTCCCTCAAGACCCTGTCCTTCCGGAACAATTGGAGATACCACCGGCATGGGAGGGTCTTGTACTCTACTACCCACAAGTACTGCTGGTGCAGGAGGAGCTGGAGATCTATCTGCCATTGCTCTGTCCAGTGTGGGAGGAACTATAATACCTAGGGCGAGAGACTCACTCGGAGCCTCTGACCTGTCTCTCTGATCCACTAGAGAGCGACTAATACCCTCCCCAAAGGCTATTCCAATCAACCTCATAGTCATCTTCATTGTCACAGGGATACTCTAAAACAATAACACGATTTAGTTATCACATTACTTATGAGCTTGACCTATAGCACGATCTATTAGTAAAAGAAGTGAAACAATTCCTAAATGTCCTGCAGCCTCTTGATTATAAGTATGGTGCACAATATATCCATAAGCAAGACTCTACTAGACACGATTGTGTGGACTCCTTAGGACATGAATTCACTCTGATACCAAGTCTGTCACGCCCCAAAATTGGGGTAGGACCCAACTGGCACTCGATTCATGATCGATCGAGAAGCCGGCTATATAGCATCTATAAATGTAACAATAATGCTGAGCAAGCCACCTGTCACAACCAACCAAGATAAATACTAGGCCAATACTGCCTTGAAAATTATAAATATGCAACCTGGAAAGCCGACAAGCCTACAATAAAGCTAAGCAAAGCAATGAAAAACCAATATGACTACCCTACCCACACTACTATACAAACTAGTTCACATCAGCCTCTACAGAGTAAATAAACTGAAATGCACAGGACGGGGCCCAGGCTTGCCCATGCTGTACACAATACTCAAAATAGTCCAAACTAGGACATGGCTCCTGGAAGAGAGGAGCATACCACTATTCTGCTGAAATCTGGCTCCTACTACGTTTGATGATCCGAGCCTCCGCCTGTACCTACAAAACGATTGTAGGAAGGGTCCCAAGGTGAAGGGACATTAGTACGAATAAAATGTACTGGTATGTAAGGCTTAAAACTGTAAACATGTAAGATAAAACTGATAACTGGGCCAGAAATAAGGAATAGTAACAACTCGAAATCCTGAAAATATAAACCTGACAATGACTCATTATTGAAGTATAAATGTAATCATCTAATGCACAACAAAGACTATAACTGAAAAGCCAGCAGCCAACCAATCATAAAATCTATATACAATTCGTCCAACCAGTGTATCACACCAGGGTAAAAATAAAAATTCCTCCAGCTGGTGTATCACACCGGGGTAAAATCCATCCAGTCGGTGTACAACACCGAGGTAAGATAACAATACCTTCAGCTTGTATACCACACTGGGGTAAAATCAAAAAATATTTTAAAAAACCATAAATGGACCCGATATGGCTTATACTGCACCAACTCAATACGTACATCATAGAAATGACGAATATTAAACATGTGGCCCGCGTAGGCCTCCTTCGTAATGCATAACTGCAACTGAGTACATATAACATGTAACTCTAGAAAATACAACTTAAATGCATGTATTTAAAACTTGTATAAATCATAAGGAACTGCAGATGACCTAAGAGTTTCAAAAAAATTTATAGATCGTGTTCAAGGAACATTAGAGCTCAGAAACTCGCTAGCTTGTCGTTCGGCTTAAGGGAAATGAATTATGAAATCTCCCATTGGCCTGACATATTTCATAACGTACACAAAAGATAAAGGACAACCATAATCAGGTAATCCTAATTCGATAATCTCGTTTACCCTTAATAGATTGCTACGTCTTTACGTGGCTTAAAATCGTTTACACATCCTCATCTTGGCTCTTTCACCAATTTCAGTTAGCAACTAGACCTTTAAACACATTTATCATCACATATATATACACATGACATACAGTAAGGACCAGCTAACAATGCCCACGCTGAGGAGTCTCCAACTCAATGTACAACTACGACAACAATCAACACAATATCACACTTTAGATGTCTCACTTCGTCTATGCATAATATTAACATTTAACCTCAATAAAATATGAAACTTTAAAGTTTAAATGAAGCTTAACATTCTTAGTCAAGACGTTTAAATAGGTTTCTAGCTCATTTGATTCACAACACATGAATCGTGCTTAAAAGAACGATAGACGGGGTGCCTTACATACCTTTCTCCGATGAACTTTTCTCTAGCCGATTTCCTATTTCAATGATCAGACTTCAACCTCCTTAATACAGTTTTTTTATAGGCCAATGACAATATTAATCTATAGCAAAAAAATGTAGCCAAAATAACTAACCAAAGGCAGTGACAATAGCAACAACAACACACGACAACACCAACAACATTTAGTCATTTCCTCAACTAGTTTTCACTAATTTTTGAGGGAGAAAAAAGAGGAAAATTTACCTTAGTTTTTATGTAATTATTCACCTCAATATGAAGTATAATTCCATCAAAACAAAAATCCAAAAATCCTAAGAAAAATGAACAAAACTCAGCTCACAAACAGTCCATCGGCCGCTAACTTAGCTACCAATTTTCAGATTTTTGCTTTGCAATTTGAGAGGTTTAAAAGGGGTGAAATCCTTACCTTTCACTAGGGGTTTGTTATTTGTTAAATATAGGATTAATTGACCTCAACTTATTTTCCAAAAATACAGAAAACTTGCTGTCCAAAACGCAGCAAAAATAGTATACCAACACACCTCCAACTTCTAGTCTTTTAATCAAGAATTCAAGCACGGTTAGGAGTAGAATTCTTACCTTAATTACTTGTGTTTAATCCCTACCAAGAGGGAATATGGTTGTAGCTTAGAAAAGCTTCAAAAAAGAAGAAAATTTACCACAGCAACACTGCCCAAGTGCAGCCAAAACAGCCACCAACACACCACTTTCACCTTATGATAGCTCCCCTTCACTTAGCTTTACTTTTAATGGAGTTTAGCTTGATGTTCTCCTTAGTTTTTTTCTGGATATTTGAGAGAATTTCAGAGGATAATTAAGAACCTCAATTTTTGAAACGTTGAAAATGGTTTCATAACACACAACTTAAAATATAAAGGGTGTTGGGCGGTGGCCGTTTTTAGGGCGGTGGCCACCTCACTCCCCAATAGTGTCACGTAAAACGTCTATAACATTTTAGTCCGAACTCTTATTGATAAGCGGTTTGATGTTATAAAAATTAGACTTAAATACCTTTAGTTTGATAGGTCGTGGAGCTTCTAATTCATTATGTATTTGGAGATATGGTCATTTAAAATTGACTCTTACTTATGAACTTCACATACTCTTTGGTTTTCAGTTCGTACACATTTTCCTTATCATCTATGACCAATATACAACCTGTACTTTCCTTAACCTAGCATACAAAAATCAAATAATCACTAAAAATTTTCCGAAATGTTATAGGATGGATGATGACCGTCTTAAGGTAATTTAGTCATTAGTAGGAGAACAAGAACTTGAAACCTTCCGAATGCTATGTGCTTCACTTAGGAAAATATCAAGACTTCATAATAGTTCACTCAAGAAAGATGCATGAAAAGGTAGAGATACTTAGGCTCTTTGACTTAACTCCTATGTTTGAAAAATGGTCTTAATAATGTGAGACATTCAATATGGATACTTGCATAATGATGTATAAACGTGCCCGGTGTGTTCTTCATTGTTAATATTGAACCATTTGTGCCATGTGTCTGTGAGACTTTTTGCATATATTGCATACTTTCATAATGATGTATAGAACTTGCCCGATGTGTGCGCTAAGTGAAATAAAGATATTGAATCTAGGAAGTGATATTAGTATTTCCTTGTTAGTCTATTTTTATCCTACTTTTACCTGCCATAATATGATTTTCTTGGTTAGTCATTTTGAGCTTGAGTCTATTCTTTTGATAGCCCTGTTAACGGCTAAATTACTTTTGTTCTATTGACCTTTATTTAATCCAAATGACTCCTAAGCCACTTTTAACTAAAAATTGTTAGTATAAAAGGAGCACAAGTGTCACGCCCCGAGCTTACACCCTGGACGAGACACGGTACTTAGGATCACAAGTAACCCCAAGTTAACCCATGGTCTATCATAACACTGGCTATTCTGAGTAAAACATAGTAGAAGCTTTAAAAAACAAAATCATTTAAGAAAAACTGATTTAGTAGTAAGTTCATACATCTGAAAGAACAATAATACTAAATATCTAAAGTCCAAAAGCCATCTACTAATGATGAGTTCCTGGGAAAAGACCCCAAATAACTCTAAATTCTAACTAAAAGGAGATTAACTAAAGTAAATGACATGTCGTCCTTGAAAGATGAGGACTCACCACTGCTGCTGCTGAAATCACCCGAAGAGATCTACTAACGGCATTGAGACTGAGAACCTGTGGCTGTATCATAAAATGATACATCATAGGAAGTATGCATTAGTACTTTGAATGTACTGAGTAAGTGAGGTAAACCATATACAAGAATAAAAGTGTTGAACTGAAAAGATATGCAATGACCAACTGAAGCTACTGAACTGAATAACTGTAATATCTGAGATGGTCTAAAAGACCCAGTATGATGGTCAAGGACATGCACTAAATTTGAGATACTGCACTAAAAATCTGAACTGACTATTCTAAAACTGAACTGAGCTGACGAGTGGGAGAGACTATAAACGACATATAATCATGTGAGCTGGACGTGGAGTCCAATGTATACACCCCATTGGTAGGACCCAATATACGTTACTAGGGTATAAAGACATGAACTGGGTGATCACAAATCTGGGGCCAATAAAACTGTAACCCATGGCGGAAACATAGATCTGGGAACCTAGGTGCGTTGGAACCTCGGTCCGTTCAGTGCTAAGTCCTACTCCCACTGGATAGTGCTAGACTGAATACTAAGCCGATAGCTCAAAACTAGGGCCCAAGACTAGTCAGGAACACCTATCTAAAAGCACCCTGAGAGTCTTTTCGTACCAAATTCTATAATTGGGTTCTAAGACTGGTCAGAGCATGTGATCTGGGGCATATTTATATGCCCAAGTGATACTCAAATGCAACGTTTTTGCCTTGTTTATCGAATAATGTTTGTACATTCTCATGTAAATTGTAGGAAAGTGTGAATTTATACTAACCAACATGATTAGCGTTGTTTTGCAGGAAAAACGTACTTTTTATGG
>JACEIK010000180.1:349788-387450 GCA_018107945.1 Datura stramonium | reverse complement strand
TGTAGTCCAGTCCCTGTGGGATCGATACTTGGCTTACTTGAGCCACTTACTACTTGTTCGACCACGTGCACTTGCGTGTAATCATCCAGACAGCCGAACATCATGCTTATCTTGGAGCTCGTAACCGTCTAAAGAATAAACTGTAATCTAAGACTGGGGTCATAAGGCTGGTCAGAGCTTCTTAATTGAAGTTTCATGACCGCCTAAAGAAACATTGAAACTAATACTGAGTCTAGTTCTGATAACTGGGCGGTACTACTGAAACGTCAAGATTTTCTATAGTCAAACTGATCAGCTAACATTTCTGACGAACACTGAGGATTCTAGAATTCTGACTGAAACTAAACTATCTTGCATCTAACTGAGATTTCAACTCATAGTAATAACATGGAAATCAACAACAGTGATAGAATCAAGCAACAAGAAAGACTAACCCAACAGGAAAAATTCTAGGTGATCACATTCAATATTAGGGATAAAGCCATCCTTATAAGAAAGAGCATTTATACAATATTTAGATAATGGAGAATATCCAATAATCAACTTAGGACATATTTCACAAGCTATAACGGAATCTGGCATATAATTCATACACATCGAGAGCTCAGGGCTAGAATTCACTTTACATGGTTTTCAAGTCATTTAGGAGGATTTTATACTCTTTCTCTTTGATTTTTGTAGGCATTCAATTTAAAGAGAGAAAGTAAGGAATTGAACAAAANATATATTCCCTTCACAATCGAAAACTCAAGTCTAGAATTCATAGATAAATTAGGAAGGATTTTAGGGACACAAGGGAAGAGCTATTCCCTTGTTGAACTCCCACATATCTAGCTAAAGTTCCCTGGAGAAAGAAGCTTAAATGACTGCAACTGGTGAGGAACCCTAGACTTTGCTTGAGAGCTCTCGAGAGAAGACTTACACAATTTTCTCTGAAAATCTAAGTGGGAATGAGGGTGGAATCATTTATCCCCTATAAATTCCCTCAAAATAGACCAAAACGACATAGTTTAGAGTCTAGAAGGTTAGGAAATTACTGAAACACCCTTAGGAAATTAGAAGGAAAATTGACTGCCAGTCCCACATGTTGGACCCAGTGACCACGAGTCATGGTCACCTCTCGTGAGGTACACTGCCAAACATCTCATACTGGTCACCACGGGGGATACCATGACTCATGGTGTACCTAACAACTCATGGTGACCCACCCATCGCCAACACTTCCTAAAACTTCCTGTAGTCACCACAAGCGACACCACGACTCGTGGTGCCTCAAACGAGTAATGGTGAGGACCCATTGAGTACACTACCTGACTTTTCCAATCTCCCAATCGAACACTAACCACAGATCACCCCACGACTCATGGTGTTGACCAAAAGTCCATTGTCACCCCCCTTCCAAAATTTTCAATCAAGTTCAAAGTCCTCACCACGAGTCACCTAACGGCTCGTGGTTACCTCCACGAGTCATAGAACGACTCATTTTGTGACCTGGTGCAGATTTTTCAGTTTTCTCCATTTTAACTCTCGAGTCTAGTCTTGAAATTTTTAAGGCATTACAATATCTCCCTGTTAGGAACATTTATCCTCAAATGTTGGAAACACATGCAGGAAAGCATAAAATGGCAATCTTTATACTCAAATACTGATCATGAAAGCTGAAAACTAATGGAATGACTACTCCGAACTGAATTACAAGTCTGAACTGAATTCACTAATCATACATATATTCATTTACATGAAAAAATGAAAATATACGAATTGAAAGCAGTTTTTGGGGAGGAAATTGATACCTTAATCTGAAACTGGGCAAAAAGGGAACAAATGGGGGTATCTAGCCATCATATCTGCTTTGGCCTCCCATGTAGCTTCCTCAACCTGCTGATTCCTCCACAAGACTTTGACCGAAGCTACCTCATCATTCCTCAACTTACGAACCTGACGGTCAAGGATCTGGACTAGGACCTCTTCGTATGAGAGACTATCTTTCACTCCTACACTGTCCAATGACACAATTGATGTTGGATCACCGATGCACTTCTTCAATAGTGACACATGAAATACTGGGTGCACAGATGCCAACTCTGATTGTAATTCCAACTCATAAGCTACCTTGC
The DNA here is from genome assembly GCA_018107945.1 of Datura stramonium. Lineage (NCBI taxonomy): Eukaryota > Viridiplantae > Streptophyta > Magnoliopsida > Solanales > Solanaceae > Datura > Datura stramonium. Next base: position 385,333 of record JACEIK010000180.1, on the reverse strand, counting down.
CAATCACCTCAGAATTCTATAGGGTCACACATATCTCGCATTGAGCTTTCCTTTCTTTCCAAATCTCATTACCCTTTTCATGGGTGAAATTTTCAGATAAACCCAGTCATTCACAGCAAACTCCAATTCCCTTCTCCTCACATCACCATAATATTTTTGAAGGCTCTGAGATATTTTCAGTCTTTCTCAGATGAGCTGTACTTTCTGCATAGCTTCATCAATCGATTCTGGCTCAATTAAAGTAGATTCACCAACCTCAAACCACCCGATAGGAGATCTACACCTCCTGCCATACAATGCCTCAAATTGGGCCATCTAAATACTAGAGTGGTAGCTGTTGTTGTAAGAAAACTTAATGAGAAGCAAGTGATCATCCCAACTGCCCTTGAAATCGATCACACATGCTCTCAATATATCTTCCAGGGTCTGAATAGTTCGCTCAGCTTATCCATCTGTCCGCGGCTGAAAAGTTGTGTTGAGCTTGGCCTAGGTACCAAGTCTCTTCTAAAAAGACTTCCAGAAATGCGAGGTGAACTAGGTACCTCTATTTGAGATAATAGATAATGGAACCCCATGAAGTATGACCAACTCCCGAATGTAAAGCCTAGCATAGGCCTCAGCTGAATCTGTAGTTTTAACTGGGAGGAAATGTGCTGACTTAGTCATCCGGTCTACTTAATTCCTACGCTCGTGTTGCTAGGGTCCTATAATGATCGGATGGGTCGCTATATCTTTTGTGTTCAATAGAGGGATAGCTCCATTCTTTAACTTTATCTTATGCATGCAAAATGCGGGGCTTATCCCTTAAATTTCCTCTAGAGTCCATCCAAGAGATATCTTCCTCTTCTTAAGCACCACAAATGTAGAATTAATCTACACATCAGTTAAAACAGAAGGGACAATTATGCGTAAAGTACAACAAGAGTTTAGGAAGTCATACCGAATGTGGGAAGGTTGAGGTTTCAACTCCAATGTTGGTAGCTCTTCAATTGAAGGCTTTGTTGGAGGGGTATTTCTATTCTCAAGGTCTGAAGACAACTTTCTTGGCGTGTAATTGTATAATCCCATTCCTCGTGGAGAGTTGACACACTCCAAAAAACCATCAATCTCACTACCCTCCAAAATTAGCAAAATGGCTTCTGAAACCTCATTCACATTAATTGTAGTACTTATGTTCTCTATGATGACATCGATCACTAAATCAACAAATAAACACGTCTTATTTGCATGGACTTACACACATGAAATATCACTTGTTCATCCCAACACTAAAGGTAAGCTCTCCAAATTCTATATCACATAATGCTCTTCCCGTGGCTAGGAATTGGCTCCTAAGAATGATTAAGACTTCAAAGTCCACTTTGCAATCCAAAATCACAAAATAACAGACAAGATGAACTTATCAACCCACACCAACACATCATGAATAATCCCCAAAGGTCTCTTTATTGTTCTATTGTCCATTTATAACCTCATTGATGTGAGTCGAGGAGATAATTTCAAAAGTCTTAGAAACTGAGTAGGGCATCAAGTTGATACTAGCCCTGAGGTCACACAAAGCTTTTACAAACTCAAAATTTTCAATAGTGGAAGAAATAATGGAAGCTCTGGGTTATCCATTTTCGGGTCCATAGAGTGAATAATATCACTAACTTGATGAGTGACCTTGTGTCTCAAAGTTTTCCAATCTCTTCTTGGTCACAAGGTCTTTCATGAATTTTAGGTAACCGGACATTTGTTCCAAAGCATCCACTAATGGCACATTTATGGACATGTTCTTCGTCATCTTCATAAACTTTTTGAATTTTTTTCACCATTTTTCCTAGAAAGACTTTGAGGACATGGGGGTTGTGGTTTAGGCAAGGGTGCTTTAGCCGATTTCACTATCGTTAGTGATATGTCAATAATGTGTTCCCTAACAAGTTCACCTAATCTTGCTTTTTCTCAACATCATCGTGTATGTAAATTCTCACTTCCATTCTTGATTGGTCTTCATTTACTAACACTTTATCTTCTTCATCACACTCCTTTACAACTGCTTAGGATCCACATCACCGTTTCCACTCCTAGTGGTAACCGCCATAGCATGTCTCATGTTATTTCCATCTTATAGGTTGATTACCGTTTATAACACCCCAAAAGTCCATAAGATCAGACCTAAGAATTGAAATGAGGAGAGCAGGAAAATTTGCATCAAAATGAGTTGTGGAGTGACTCGTTGTGTGACCCGATGAGTTGTTAAGTGGCCCTTCATATGTGCATCAGTCGGTAAAAGTTGGGACCTCCTGGAGACTTAACAAGTTTGGGGACTAGTCATAGTCCCACCTCATGAATCATCACATGAGTCGTTGTCTTAGAAGGATGGTCGGATGGAAATTTCCAATGGTGACAACGAGTTGAGGCGACGGGTCATCGTGATATTTAACGAGTTGTTAGGTGTCTCATCAGGGGTAATGAATGAATTTCTTCCCAGGGACAATGAGTGGAACCAACGACTCATTGGTTTATCTAAAAGGTCGTTGTTCTTGTCTAGTGTCCAGTTCCAGTGACTGAAATTTTAAGCCCCAAGACCAACGACTGGTCACAATGAGTCGTGGTCACAACCAATGACTCGCGTAAGGGTATTTTTCTAAATTTCAACTATTTTTAATGCCTAAACTACATATTTTGAAGGGAATTTAGAAGGTTTTAAGGGGATTTGATCGATCTTCCTCCCTCATTCCTTACTTTCCTCTCTCAAATCAGTCCGTAGAAGACTTAGTCTGAAGTTCAAAGAAGAGGTAAGGGTTTCAATTTTCTTGTCAGAATTTCAATTGTTTTCTCAAGGATTCTAGTACAGGTATGTGGGGTTTCAATGAGGAAATTTCTTTTTACTTTTTGTCCCAAATTCTTACAGCTAATCTCCCTAGTTCTAGCTCTGTAGAATATCAAAACTTGTTTCCTTTCAGATAGCTTATGAATTCCCTTATTTTGATAATTTCTGAGCTTTCTTAGATTATTTCCAATTGCAATTCATTCTTGGTATCTCGTTTCCTACATTATGTATACTAACCCTAATCTCTAGATGTGCTTTGAATGTGACTTGTATAAATGAGAATTCAGACATGAATATTGTTTGACTGAATAATTCTTTGTAAATTACCAATGTTAGTATCGGTACATGATTAGAAGCTAGTTTTTTATTTAACAGTTTTAGAGTCTTAGTCAAATCTCAGTATACTCAGAGTCTTACAAAAATGTCAGTTGATCAATTTGACTACTTTTAGTCTTGAGGAACTTAGTAACCTCACGAGTACCAGTTATCGATTTGTTAGTTGTTCTGTAGACCGTTACGACACTTTCAAATAAAGCAGCTCTAAAGATTCTTGGAACATAATTGTCTTCAGGTCCTTAGACTCTTAGAACACTTCCAAACAAGTAGTTCTGACTTAAGTCTTAGGGCATCAGTTTTGAGCTATCAGCCAAGTTAGACATAACTAGAATTTCCAGTGGGAGTAGGACTTAGCATCGAGCAAAACTGGGGTTCAGCACACCCAGGTTCCTAGAACTACGTTGCCGTCGTAGGTTATTAGCCCAAATAGGCATCAGACAGTGATCACCTAGTTCAACTACTATACCATGGCAAGGTATAGTAGGCCTTCTTCGATGGGGGTATACATCGGACTCCACGTCTAGCTCACGTGGTTATATGTAAGTTATAGTTATTCCCATAGTTTAGTACAGTACAACTCAGTCCAGCGCAGTCTCAGACTCAAGTTCAGTACAGTACTCCATAACTCATACATATTATGAACTTCAGTTGATCATTAGTACTTATAGTGTTAGTAGCTTTTCAGATGTTTTTTTCAGTATTTAGAATTCCAGTATGGTCATTGCATGTTTTGTTAGTACATTTTACAGAATCTCAGTATCCTTACCTTTACTTCATATCTCACTTACTCAGTACATTATAAGTACTGGTGCATACTCTCTATATTGTATCATCTTATTATACAGGCGCAGGTTCTCAGTGTCAGCATCGATAGTATATCTTCTATAGTGGAAATCAACAGAGTCCAGTGGTGAGTCCTCATTTGTTGAAGGTTGAAGTTTCTTTCCAGACTTTGTATTTTGATATTTCAGTTCAGACTTTAGAGTTAGCTGGGGACTTGTCCCAGCAACTCAACAGTTCTTAGATGGCTTTCAGACGGAGTTAGCAATTCAGTATTTTATCAGATGCTTTTTTACTTTAAGTATTTCAATCAGTTATGTTTTTAAAGCTTCCGCTTATAGATTATATTTAGCATTTATAATTTTAGTAGTATGTTATGCCATGGGTTAGCTTGGGGTCGCTTGTGGCCCTAAGTACCGTGTCGTGTTCATGGTGTATACTTAGGTTGTAATAAACTTGGTATCAGAGCATTAGATTTAGAGTGTCCTAGGATGTCTGAAAGCCGCGTCAAGTAGAGTCCTTTTCATGGGTGTAAAGCACGTCACACTTATGAGGAGGAGGCTACGAGGCATTTTTAGGAAAATTCTCTTTTATTCATAAATATTATCATGCGTAAAATTTTAGATTGTAATAAATCATCTTAACTTGTGCTCTACCCTTTTCAGATAGTGATGCCTCCCAAAAGAGGAAATAGAAGGAGGAGTAGAAATGCTAATCGGCTAGTCCCACTAGCTCCCGCAGACCCTCAGGATGATTAGGTGTCCCACGCAGAGTTTCGGGCCGCTATTCAGATGTTGGCACAGGTAATGACCAATTAGGTCAATCAGCAGGTAGTTGTACCAGTCAACACCAATGGGTCTGCAGCTACAGCCAGAGTTTGGGATTTCACAAGTCTAAAGTAGAAGAGGACCCGGGGGAGATCATGGATGAGGTACAAAATATCACCTAAATCATAGGTGTCACCTCTACAGAGAGTGCTAATCTGTCTTCCTACCATTTGAAAAGGGTAGCTCAGATTTGGTACAAGAAATGGAAGGAGGGAAAACATAATGGAGTAGGTTCGGTGGAATGGGATGAATTCATCACAACATTCCTGGATAGGTTCTTTCCTGGGAGTTGAGGGAAGCTAAGGCTGCCAAGTTCATGAACTTGAGGCAGAACAACATGACAATAGAGGATTATGCCATGAAGTTCACTCAGCTTTAAAAGTATGCTCTAGAAATGGTTGCTGAGTCATGGACTCGCATGTTCAAGTTTGTTAATGGAGTCTTTGATTTGGTACTCAAGGAATGCAAGACCTCCATGCTCATCAAAGACATAGACTTCTCCAGTCTCATCATTCCTGCCCAACATATAGAGGTAGAAAAGTTAAAGAACATAGAAAGGGAGAATAAACGAGCTAGAACCGGTCAGTTTGAGTACTCTCAACAAAAGTCAGGCTGTGGTAATCGCTCCCGGCAACAGTAGAGGCCTCCAACATCTTCCTCAGCTAATGCTCCATCCTTGAGGCCCTACAAATATAGGAGGGGTGGGACATTAGGCTCCCAGTCCCAGAGCCATGTTTCCAACAGCCACACTTTTCCAGCATGTCCTAAGTGTGGTAAGAATCACCCTGGGGAGTACCGTCTGGGCAAAGAAGGTTGTTTTTCCTGTGGCCAGCTGGGTCCCAGGTTGAAAGAGTGCCTATTAGCAGGATGGGAAAAGGACCAATCTACTACATCAGCATCCCTAATAGGTCACCGAGCTCAGTAGGGCGCTGCTTCAGGTACAGGTGATAGTCAGTGCCAGAATGATTTCTATGCCCTATCTTCTTGGTAGGATTAGGAGAAGTCACCTGATGTGGTTACTGGTATGTTGCGCCTATTCCATATTGATGTATATGCTTTACTAGATCTAGGAGCCAACTTTCCTTCATGACTCCATACGTTGCCATTCAGTTCAATATTAGTCCAGAAATTATCTCCGAACTATTTTCAGTTTCTACCTCAGTTGGTGAGTCAGTTAGATCCAGTTGGGTATACAGAAATTATCTAGTGTCAGTGTTGAGTAAAGTCACTCCAGTTGATTTAGTAGAGTTATACATGGTCTACTTTGACCTTATCCTTGGCATGGACTGGTTGCATTCTTGTTATGCTTTAGTTGACTGCAGATTCTGACTCGTTAGATTTTAATTTCCTTACGGGCCAGTCCTAGAGTGGAAGGGTAGTACTTCAGTGCCTAGGGGTCATTTTATTTCATACCTTAAGGCTAGGAAAATGATCGCCAAAGGGTATATCTACCACCTTATTAGGTTCAATGATTCTAGTTCCAAGGCTCCAACTCTCCAATCAGTCCCAGTCGTGATTGAGTTTCCCGAGGTGTTTCTCGAGGATCTCCCTAGAGTCCCTCCAAAGCGGGAAATAGACTTTGGCATAGACGTTCTTCCAGATACCCAGCCCATATCCGTTCCTACTTATAGAATGACTCCAACAAAGCTTAAGGAGTTGAAAGAACAGTTGAAAGACCTTCTAGATAAGGGCTTTATCAGACCCATTATCTCTCTTTAGGGTGCCCCAGTTCTAGTCATACGGAAGAAAGACAATGTGCATCAACTATTGTTAGCTGAACAAGGTTATCTTCAAGAACAGGTGTCCCCTACCAAGGATTGACGACTTGTTTGACCAACTTTAGGGAGATGGATGTTTCTCCAAGATGGATCTCAAATCAGGATACCATCAGCTCGGGGTTAGAGAACATGACATTCCAAAAATAGCCTTCAGAACTCAGTATGGTCTCTAACCCCAAGCTGATGGTATCCTGATATGAACATGTTCTATGAATACCTGAACATGTTCTTCATTGTATTCATTAACAATATTTTGGTGTACTCCAGAACAGAGAAAGAGCATGCAGACCACCGAAGAATTGTATTGTAGACTCTTACGGACCGTCTGTTGTTTGCTAAATTCAGTAAGTGTGAATTTTTACTGAAATCAGTCGCCTTCCTCAGCCAAGTGGTCTCTAAAGAGGGTATTTAGGTGGACCCTCAAAAGATAGCAGCAATCAAAGACTAACCAAGACCTACTTCACCAATAGATATTAGGAGTTTCTTGGGCTTAGCCAGTTATTACCGATGGTTCTTTGAAGGGTTCTCCTCTATTGCGTCCCTTAGACCAAACTAACTTAGAAGAAAGTAAAGTTTCAATAATCTGATGAATATGAGAAGAGTTTTCAGGAGTTGAAGACTCGACTCACTACAACCCCAGTTCTGACTCTACCAGAAGGTTCAGACAAGTTTGTGATCTACTATGATGCCTCCAGAGTTGGCCTTGGTTTCTTTCTAATGCAACATGGTGAAGTCATTGCTTATGCTTCCAGAAGCTCAAGGTTCATAAGAAGAACTATTCGACTCATGATCTTGAATATGCAGCGGTACTGTTTGCTTTAAAAATTTGGAGACATTAGTTCTATGGAGTTCATGTTGATGTTTTCACTGATCATAGGAGTCTGCAATATGTGTTCAGTCAAAAGGATTTGAATCTTCATCAGAGAAGATGGTTAGATTTATTTAAGGATTATGACATGAATGTGTTGTATCATCTAGGAAAGGATAATATAGTGGCTGATGCCCTCAGCAGATTGTCTATGAAAAGTGTTACGCATGCTGAAGAAGGTAAAAAGGAGTTGGCAAAGGAAATTCACATATTAGCTCGGTTAGGAGTATAGTTAGTTGATTCATCTGATGGCAGAGTTGTACTTTAAAGTGGGTTAGAATCTTCACTGGTGGTAGATGCTAAGTCAAAGAAGGATGAAGACCCCATTTTATTCAAGTTGAAGGAGACAGTTCTTAGAAAAGAGGTGGAAGCATTCTCCAAATAGGGAGATGGTGTGCTCCATTAGCAGGGTAGGTTATATGTTCCAGAGGTATGATTTGAGGCAACGGATAATAATGGAAGCTCACAGCACCAGGTACTCTATACACCCAAGTTCCACCAAGATGTATCGTGATCTACGGGAAATCTATTGGTGGAATGGCATGAAGAAGGACATTGCAGAATTTGTGGCTAAGTGTTCAAACTGCCAACATGTCAAAGTTGAACACTAGAGACCTGGGGGTATGACTCAGGATATCAGTATTCCTACTTGAAAGTGGGAGGAAATGAATATGGACTTTATCATAGGTTTACCTCGCACTCGCCGACAGCATGACTCCATTTGGGTGGTCGTGGACTAGATAACTAAGTCAGCACATTTTCGACCAGTTAAGACCAAAGATTCGGTAGAGGAATATGCTAGACTATACATTCAGGAGCTAGTCAGACTGCATGAAGTTCCCTTGTCTATTATTTCAGATAGGGGTACTCGATTTACCTCGCACTTCTAGAAGTCATTCTAGAAAGGGCTTGGTACTCAGGTTATGCTCAGCACAGCTTTCCACCCATACACAGATGGCCATATCGAGCAGATAATGCAGACTTTTGAAGATATGTTGAGGGCTTGTGTGATTGATTTCAAGGGCAGTTGGGATGATCACCTACCTCTTATTGAATTTGCATACAAAAACTACTACCACTCTAGTATTTAGATGGCCCCGCTCGAGGCATTATATGGTAGGAGGTGTACATGTCCTATAGGGTGGTTTGAGGTTGGTGAGGCTACCTTGATAAGACCTGATTCAGTACATGAGTCCACGCAGAAGGTCCAACTTATTAGGGAAAGGATGAAAATTGCTCAAAGCCGATAGAAATTATCTGCAGATGTAAGGAGAGGGAGCTGGAATTTGTTGTGGATGATTGGGTATACCTGAAAATATCACCGATGAAAAGGGTGATGAGATTCGGGAAGAAAGGAAAGCTTAGCCCTAGAAATATCGGCCCTTACAGAATCCTAAGACGCATTGGCAATGTGGCTTATAATCTAGAGTTGCTTACAGAGTTAGCAGCGCTGCACCTAGTTTTTCATGAGTCCATGTTAAAGAAATGCATTAGTGACCCGACCTCAGAGTGTTGGTGTAAAGGATAGTCCCTCTTAGGAAGAAGTTCCCATTCAGAACCTAGACCATTAGGTTTGTAAGTTGAAAAACAAGGAGGCCGCTTCAGTAAAAGTCTTATGGAGGATAGCTAGTTGAGGGAGCTACATGGGAAGTAGAAGAAGACATAAAGGCTAAATACCCCCATTTTTTCCTTTCCAATTCAGCTTTAGCATCAAGTATTAAGTCTCTCCTCAGTACTCTATTCGTTTCCATACTCATCAGCTCTATTCATGTTTTAATATGCATGCTAGTTGCATAAACTCAGTTAGTATGCCTATCTCAGTGCGGAGTCAGTCACTTCTTCATAAATTAGTTATTAGTTTTCCATTCGAGATTCCAGTTCTTACCCAGCAGTATATTTATTCTACACATGAGGATGAATATTCCCAATGGGGAGATATTGTAACACCACAAAAGTTCATAAGATCAGACATAAGAACTGAAATGAGGAGAGAATAAAAATCTGCACCATGTCATAAAACAAATCATAGAGTAACTCATTGTGTGACCCGATGAGTTGTTAAGTGGCCCGTCGTGTGTGCATCAGTTGGTAAAAGTTGGGGCCTCCTGGGAACTTAACGAATTGGGGGACGAGTCATGGTACCACCTCAAGACTCGTCAGATGAGTCTTTGTCTTAGAAGGATGGTCGAATGAAAATTTATAGTGGTGACAACGAGTTGAGGCGATAGGTCATTATGACATCTAACGAGTCATTAGGTGTCTCATTGAGTGCGGTGAATGAATTTCTTCCTAGGGACAATGAGTGGAACCTATGACTCGTTGTTTTACCTAATGGGTTATTGTTCTCATCCGTTGTCCAGTTCTAGTGAATGAAATTTTGAGCCCTAGGACCAATGACTGGTCACGATGAGTCGTGGTCACAACCAATGAGTCATTGTGTGACCCATTGGGCCCATACAAGAAGTTCTTCAGACTTTCTCCCATGGGCATCTTTTGTAACTTCCATCTATTTTTAATGCCTAAACTACATCGTTTTGATGGAATTTAGCAGGGGTTAAAGGAAGTTGATCAATCTTCCTCCCTTATCCCTCATTTTACTCTTTCTAATTAGTCCGTAGAAGACTTAGTCAGAAGTTCAAAGAAGAGGCAAGGGTTTCCATTTTCTTCTCAAAATTTCAAGTGTTTTTTCAGGGATTGTACTACAAGTATATGGGGTTTCAACAATGGAATTTCTTTTACCCTTGTGTCCCAAATTCTTACAGCCAATCTCCCTAGTTCTAGCTCCGTAGAATATTGAAACTAGGATTTCCTTTCAGATATTTTATGAATTCCATTATTTTGATAATTCTTGAGTTTTATTAGATTATTTCTAGTTGCAATTCATGCTTGGTATCTCATTTCATACATTATGTATTTTAACCCTAATCTCCAAATGTGCTTTGAATGAGACTTTTATAAATTAGAATTCAGACATGAATATTGTTTGACTAAATAATTCTTTGTAAATTATCTATGTTAGTACAGGTACATGATTAGAAGTTAGTCATTGATTTATCCAATTTTAGAGTCTCAGTCAAATCTTACTATACTTAGAGTCTTACAGAAATGTCAGTTGATAGTTTGACTACTTTTACTCTTGAGGAACTCAATACCCTCACTAGTACCAGTTATCAGTTTGTTAGTTGTTCCGTAGACTGTTATGACACTTCCAAATAAAACAGCTCTAACAAGTATTGAAACATAATTTTCTTCAGGTCCTTAGACTCTCGAAACACTTCTAGACAAGTAGTTCTGAGTTAAGTCATAGGGCATTAGTTTCGAGCCATCAGCCAAGTTAGACATAACAAGAATTTATAATGGGAGTAGGAATTAGAACCGAGTGGAACTGCGGTTCAGCGTACCCAGGTTCCTAGAGCTACATTTCCGCCGAAGGTTATTAGCCCAAATGGGCATCAGACAGTGATCACCTAGCTCAGCTACTATACCATGACAAGGTATAGTAAGCTTTATCTGATGGGGGTATACATCGAACTCCACGTCTAGCTCACGTGGTTATATGTCGGTTATTAGTAACTCCCACAGTTTAGTACAGTACAACTCAGTCCAGTGCAGTCTCAGTCTCTAGTTAAGTTCAGTACTCCACACCTTAGACATGTTATGACCTTCAATTAATCATTAGTACTTAAAGTATTAGTAGCTTTTCAGATGTTTTTCAGTATTTGGAATTCTGTTATGGTCATTGCATGTTTTGTTAGTACAAATTACATAAGCTCAGTATCCTTACCTTTACTTCATATCTCAATTACTCAGTACATTCAAAAGTAGTGATGCATACTCTCTATGTTGTATTATCTTAAGATACGGGTGCAGGTTCTTAGTCTTAGCATCAACAACAGCCTTTCTCCAATGAAAATCAGCAGAGTCCAGTGCTGAGTCCTCATTTGCCGAGGGCTGAAGTTTTTTTCCAGACTTTGTATTTTGGTATTTCAGTTCAAAATTTCGAGTTAGTTGGGGACTTGTCCCAGCAACTCGTTAGTTCTTAGATGGCTTTCAGTGGAGTTAGCAATTCAACATTTTATTAGATGTTTTGTTACTTTAAGTATTTTAATCAGTTATGTTTTCAAAGATTCCTCTTATAGATTATATTTTGTATTCAAAATTTTAGTAGTATGCTATGCCATGGATTAGCTTGGGGTCACTCGTGCCCCTAAGTACCGTGCCGCGTCTAGGATGTCGACTCGGGTCGTGACACCGTGTCACTAGATAAGGCACCCTTAGGTCTATTATTGACATCTTGGATTAGTTGACCCATTTGAACTTCAAGATTTCAAATACATGTGTTTTGAGAAGAAATTTATGCATCGATATTGGCATTCTTTCCCATCAATTGCTTAAGAATGCCCTCAATACAACCCATATCATTGTTTGAAGAACTCGCTCCTTGGGAATGGTATGGAGGGAGGGTTTTTGGGTTGTTGATACATAAGAGGTCTTTAAGATTGGAAGCTCATACCCCTATTACCTTGGTTTTTATTATTTTATTGGGCTTGATGTTCCCCCAATTCGCTTGATTTTTTTGCCTCCAATTTGCTTGATTGGTTCACCATTGTCCTTGATTGGAACTTTTGAAATTTCCTCTTTTCCCTTTGTAACACCCCAAAAATCTCTATGACTAAACCCTAGATTTGATGTTGATCATACAGAGAAAACTAGAAAATGTAATTAGAACGAGCCTTAGTATGACTCGTAGGAAGATTGTACGAGTCGTATCAAGGACTCGTAGTGTGTTATAGAGAGCTCAAAAAAATTTGATTGAGAAGTCATAGAAGTCTCTCACAACTCTTAACAAGTCAATACGAGTCGTACGAAGGTTTCGTGGTATGATTCAGAGAGTTTGGCAGGAAGAGGCAACGAAAATCACGATTGGATCCTACAATCCGTAGCAGGGTAGTACGAGTCGTAGTGAAGGATCATTTATAGAAGGTTCAGAGAATTTTCAAGGAAGGATCAGTAGCTACAAAGACTCAGTACGTGTCGTAAGATGATGGTACGAATCGTCATGTCAGTCGTGAGTTGAGATGTTTTACACCATGGACTTTCGGCTAAGTTTGGAACTATTCTAGGTAGGTGGATAGACACGAACCCAATGAATTTAAGTAAAAAAAAGGTGTCAACATAAATTCTTAAGTTTAATAAGTGCATTGAATGCAAGTTAAGGTTATAAGGAACATCTAACAATAAGTTGAGTTGAGAGTCTTCATACGGATTGGATTTTTCATGAATGTTCTTAAAAGGTCCAACTTTAAACGATCATAACTCCTATTATACGAATTGTTTTTGGGTGATCAATATATCAAATTAAATCCCTTTGAGTCTTCTTTCCAATTCATCCAACCTTACATCAATCGGAGTTCGGAGTAAAAAGTTATGGCCAGTTTAGTAAAACACTGTCAGGTTGGGCGGACAGGACCAGCCCTGTTACCACGAGTCTTGCTACGACTCGTGGTATTAAGGTACGACTCGTACAAGGCACCCGTACTAGGAGTTTCAGCAACCTTTTTAAGCCTCCCAGAGGCCACAAATGGCATACCACGATCTGTAGGAAGCCACCACGAGTCATGGTACGACCCGTGGCACTAGATAAACAGATTTTTGAGAACTTTTTCCAAGGGTTATTTTTGTAATTTTGTATGCTTATAACTCTTAAACTAGGTCGTTTTAGGCTTCTTTTGAGTTGAATTAAAGGAGTTTTTCTAGTCTAACCCCTCACTCTTCTCACAACCATCGTAAGTTCTTCTTCTCCCTTCTTCTCTCAAGGCTCAAGAACTAGGGTTCCTCTCCAAGGTGTAGTAGCTTCAAGATCTTTAGAGAGATCCTTCAACTAGGTATTGTGGGAATTCAACAAAGAGATTATTCTCCCCTTGTGTCCCCTAAAACTCTTCCCTTGTTTATTATCAGTTCTAGCCCTTAGTTATCAAAAGTGAAGATATTGTTGTCATACCTTGAATAATACCTGTGAAATCTTAATCTATGTTCATTGTAGTTAATTCCCACCAGTTTGTGACCAAAATGATGCCTATCCCAGTGAATTAGAATTTTAGCTCTAACTTTTGAAGCAGAAACTAGAATCTTGTATATGTACTGAATAATTGAACCATGCTTGAATGTTTCAAAGTTAGGGAATTCCTATAGTATTTGTATGTATCAGAAACTCAGCTAAAGGTTTAATTAGTTAGTATCTTCCAAAAATTTATTTACTCAGTATCACTCAGGAATGTCAGTCTAGCGTCAGTCAGATTTTTTAGCAAACTCCGGGTTGACCAGAATAATGTCAGCTGATCAGTTTGACTAAAGTCATTTCTTGAGGTGTTAGAGGTGCCTCCCAGTTATCAGTTATTATACTCAGATATCAGTTATCATATTTTAGTGGTTCTTTAGATGGTTATGAAACATCCAAATAAGTAGCTCTGATCATTTTAGAACCACCAACTTTAGCTTCAGTTTGTTCTTAGACGGTTATGAAGCTTCCAGATAAGTAGCTCTGACCAGTCTTAGAACTCAATTTCCAAATTCGTCCCTATAAGACGCTCAGGGTGCTCTCAAACAGTATCCCTAAGTCAGTTATACTCTTGGGCCCCAGTATCAAGCTATTCGCTTGGCAGTAGTAGTCATGGTAGGATTAGCCAGTGGGAGTAGGACTTAGCACCGAGAGGGTCGGGGTTCCAATGCACCCAGGTTCCAAAACTACGTTTCCACCATATATTTTATTTATTTTGCCTCATGGCCCCAGACCGTGATCTCACAGTCCGTGCCTTTATACCCTGGCAAGGTATATTGGGTCCTACCGATGGGGTGTGTACATCGGACTCCACGTCTAGCTCACACGGTTATATGTCGGTTATAGCCTCTCGCACTAGTCAGTTCAGTTCATATCAGTTCAATGTATTCATACTTAGGGCATGTCTATGACCATCAACCAGGGTCATTATTGACTATATCAGTTATATTCCAGTTGTATCAATTTTCAGTATTTTTTAAGTTGGTCATTTCATGTCATTTCAGTTCAATTACTAGTTCTTTCATGTTATTTATATCTCTCACTTACTTAGTACATTCAAAGTACTGACACATACCTTTTATGCTGTATCTTTTCATAATACAGCCACAGGTTCTCAGACTCAACACCGTTAGTAGATTTTCTGCAGGTGATATAAGAGATACCAGTGGTGAGTCCTCATATTTCGAGGACGAGTTTTATTTCTTTTCATTTATATTTCTTTCAGTTAGACTTAGAGTTAGCCGGGGGCTTGTCCCAGCAACTCATTAAATAGATGGCTTTCAAACATAGTTACAGAATCAAATTTTTAGTTTGTTTTTAGTTGTATAAAACTTTATGACTTAGTTCTTTTTCTCAAATATTTTACCTTATTATCTTAAAGCTTTTTCTATGTTTTTACTCAGATTACCAGTGTTATGATAGACCATGGGTTGACTTGTGGTTACCTGTGACTCCAAGTACCGTGTCTCGTCTAGGGTGTAGACTCGGTGCATGACAAACTTTGTATCAGAGTGCTAGGTTTAGAGTATCCTCGGATGTTTGAAAGCCGCATCAAGTAGAGTCCTTTTCATGGGTTTGAATTTTGCCACACTTATGACTAGGAGGCTATAAGACGTTTAAGGAAAATTCCCTACTTTCATTATTCCTATCGTGTGATAGAGTGTAAACTTTAAGTTCTCTCTTCTAATTCATGCTTTACGCATTCATAGACAATGTCTCCCAGAAGGGGTGTTGGAACAGTGAAAAATAGCGGGAATCCACCAGTCCCACCAACCGCAATAAGCCCCCTCAGTGGAAAAGTGGCAGATGCGGAGCTCGGGGCTGCCCTTAGAATGTTAATACGGGTCACAACCACTCAGGTTAGCCAGCAGACAGTCACACCTACGAATACTACTGAAGAGATAATAGCTACCAGGGTTCTAAACCTCACACTTGAGTTTCATGGTATGATAGCGGATGAAAGGTTCAGGGGAAAAGAAAAGGGGAGTAAGAGAGCAAGGACAAGGGACTCGAGGTTTTCCCAGCAAAGGATGGGTGGTGGACCCCATTTCAGACTTCATTGGAGGTCATCAGCCCCAGCACCATCGGTAACCAAGAATCCAAATAAACCTAGAGTAATGGAAATTACGTACCAAGCTTGCAAGAACTATGGGAACAACCATTTGGGAGAATGCATGGATGGCTTAGGAAGTTGTTTTTGCTGTGGCAAGTCAGGCCATAAACTCATAGATTGCCCAGCAGCCAGACGGGGAACAGGTAGAGCCCCGGCTATCTCTTCTGCAACCCTGTCAGGTCGCCCAGTTTGTGAGAACTATGGAAGGAGCCACCTTTGAAATTGTTTTCTCGGTAGGGAAGGATGTTTTGGATGTGGGCAATCGGGTCATGGAATAAATAATTTTCCTCTAAAGAGATGTGGGAAGACTCAGTCCACCATTCCAGCAGCTCGCCCATCTCAACAGGGCATAACATCTAGTATAGGTGGTAAACAGCTCCAGATATAGTTGCAGGTATGTTATGAGCTTCTCATTTTGATCCTTGCATGTTGTAGGCCTAGGAGCCATAGTATAAGGTATGAGATTCCTTTTAGCATGCTACTATGAGAATTATCCCATGACTGGTATGAAATGGTTATAAGTATGAAGCCTCCAGTGGTAGCTTATTGAGGAGAATGAGAAGTCAAGAGTTAGTGATGTTATCCTATCCTTAAGAAAGGATATAAGATCTTGAGAATGATGACTTAAAGCTAAGAGGGAGATGATAAGTTAAAAAGTCCAAGTTAAGCCCTAAGTGTTCTAGTAGAAGGGCTCCAAACAAAGCAGCTTTGGGATGTCAAATCTTCCTATCCAAATGTTTTCTCTTGTGTTTTAGCTAACACTACATTCTACTCATGCTTATGTTCAGACTCCTAGAATTATAGATAACTGCTTCAGACAACAATCCCAGTCTTACTCCTTGATTCCATAAATCTCAGCTTCATGTCATGAAACTCGTCATGTATGTGGACTCATGTGTCGCAATATGCTCAACTCCATGAACTCAGTCCTTTAGATTCTCCTTAACAACTCATAAGATCATGCTACATCATGCATATGCTCAGTTCAAATTTTGTAGATGATTCATGCTTACGATTTCCTTATTCTAAGCCCGTGTACTTCTCTCATGATAGAAATGATGGTTGCAATAGGTACCCATACTAGGAAGATGGAGAAATCCTAGGATGGTGTGCTATAGAGGAATCGTAAGATGACTTTAGTGATAGGCTGGAAGGATGTGGTGGTATTCAGGGAAGTTGGTGCAGCTAGCAAGGTCTCTCTAAAAGATTCACCCATGAAGGGGGTGATGAGGTGTTGGTGAGGATGACAACCTCTTTTAAAATGAGGTTCCAGTTGAGATTTTTGACCGTCAAGATCATAAGTTGGGGGAAATAAGGAAGTGGTTTCAGTGAATGTTTTAAGGAACAATCAACTAGTAGGAGGAACTACTTGGGAAACAATATCTCCTTAGTACCCTACTTAGATTTATGCCAGATACATGTCCTTCAGTTCTTCTCATATATTAGCATGCATGTACGATTTAGAAACTCAGTTCAGACATTTAGTTCAGCTCGGAGTCAGCTACTCCATTGGCATTAATCTTTAATATTGAGTTCTCAAGATTGTAGCTCTTTCCCTAGCCTTTCAGCTCAGTCACTCCATCAATTCTCAGTTTCAGATGTTCAGTATCTGGGATTTCAGTTCCGTCTCTATCCTTTCAGTATGTTTAGCCTACATTCGAGGACGAATGTTCCCAAGGGGGAGATATTGTAACACCCAAAAAATCCCTATGAGTAAACCTTGGATTTGAAGTTGATCATACAGAGAAAACTAGAAAATGTCCTTAGAACGAGCCTCAGTACGACTCGTAGGAGGATTGTACAAGTCGTATCAAGGAATCATAGTGCGTTCCAGAGAGCTCAACAAAATTTGATTGAGAAGTCATGGCAGGCTCTCACGACTCGTACCAAGTCAATACAAGTCATACCAAGGTTTCGTGGTATGATTCAAAGAGTTTGGCAGGAAGAGGCAAGGAAAATCACGATTAGATCTTAGATCCATAGCAGGGTAGTACGAATTATAGTGAAGGATCATATATAGGAGGTTCAGAGAATTTCAAAGGAAGGATCAGTAGCTATAAAGACTCAGTACGAGTCGTAAGATAATGGTACGAATCGTCATGTTAGTCGTGAGTTGAGATGTTGTACACCATGGACTTTTGACTAAGTTTGGAACTATTCTAGATAGGTGGATAGACCGGAGCCCAATGAATTTAAGGAAAAAGAGGTGTTAACATAAATTCTTAAATGTAAGAAGTGCATTTGATGCAAGTTAAGGTTATAAGGAACCTCTAGAAAGAAGTTGAGTTGAGAGTCTTCCTACCGATTGGGTTTTTCATGAATGTTCTTACAAGGGACAGCTTTAAATGATCATAACTCCTATTATATGAATGTTTTTTGGGTGATCCAGAATATCAAATTAAATCTCTTTGATTCTTATTTCCAACACATCCAATGTTACATCAATCGGAGTTCGGAGTAAAAAGTTATGGTCGGTTTAGTAAAGCACTGTCAAGTTGGGCGGACAGGACCAGCCCTGTTACCACGAGTCTTGGTATGACTCGTGGTATGAAGGTACGACTCGTACCAGGCACCCGAACCAGGAGTTTCAGCAACCTTTTTAAGCCTCCTACATGAATGGCATACCATGATCCGTAGGAAGCCACCACGAGTCATGGTACAACCCGTGGCACTAGACAAACAGATTATCGAGAACTTTTTCCTAGGATTATTTTTGTATTTTTATATGCTTCTAACGCTTAAATTAGGTTGTTTTAGGTTTCTTTTTAAGTCGAATTAAAGGAGTTTTCCTAGTCTAACCCCTCACTCTTCTCACAACCATCGCAAGTTCTTCTTCTCCCTTCTTCTCACAAGGCTCAAGAACTAGGGTTCCTCTCCAAGATGTAGCATCTTCAAGATCTTTAGGGAGATCCTTCAACCAGGTATGTGGGAATTCAACAAGGAGATTGTTCTCCCCTTGTGTCCCATAAAACTCTTTCCCTGTTCACTATCAGTTCTAGCCTTGAGTTTTCAAAAGTGAAGATGTTGTCATAACTTGAATAATTTATATGGACTCTTAATATATCTTCATTGTAGTTAATTCCAACCAGTTTGTGACCAAAATGATGCCTATCCCAGTGAAGTAGAATTTTAGCCCTAACTTTTGAAGCAGACACTAGAATCTTGTATATGTACTGAATTATTGAATCATGCTTGAATGTTTCAAAGTTAGGGAATTCCTATAGTATTTATATGTATCAGAAACTCAGTTAAAGGTTTAATTAGTCAGTCTCATCCAAATATCTATTTACTCAGTATCACTCAGGAATGTCAGTCTAGCCTCTGTCAGATTTTTTAGCAACCTCCGAGTTGACCAGAATAATGTCAGCTGATCAGTTTGACTAAAGTCGTTTCTTGAGGTGTCAGAGGTGCCTCCCAATTATCAGTTATTAGACTCAGATATCAGTGATCAGATTTTAGTGGTTCTTTATACAGTTATGACACTTTCAGATAAGTAGCTCTGACCAGTCTTAGAACCACCAGCTTTAGCTTCAGTTTGTTCTTAGATGGTTATGAAGCTTCCAGATAAGCAGCTCTGACCAGTATTAGAACATAATTTCCAAATCAGGCTCTATAAGACGCTTAGGGTGCTCTCAGACAGTATCCCTTAGTCAGTTATAGTCTTGGGCCCCAGTATCAAGCTATCCGCTTGGCAGTAGTAGTCATGGTAGGATTATCCAGTGGGAGTAGGACTTAGCACCGAGAGGGCTGGGGTTCCAGTGCACCCAGGTTCCATAACTACGTTGCTACTGTAGGTTTTATTTATTTGGCCTCATGGCCCCAGACCGTGATCTCACAGTCCATGCCTTTATACCCCTGGCAAGGTATATTGGGTCCTACCGATGGGGTGTGTACATCGGACTCCACGTCTAGCTCATGTTTTTATATGTCGGTTATAGCCTATCCCACTAGTCAGTTTAGTTCACTCGCATATTTCTCAGTTCAGTTTAGTTCAGATCAGTTCCGTGTAGTATTTCAGACTTAGGGCATGTATATGACAATCATCCAGGGCCATAATTGACAATATCAGTTATATTCAAGTTGTATCACTTTTCAGTATTTTCAGTTGGTCATTTCATGTCATTTCAGTTCAGTTACTAGTTCTCTCGTGTTATTTATATCTATCACTAACTCAGTACATTCAAAGCATTGGCACATACCTTTTATGCTGTATCATTTCATGATACAACCGCAGGTTCTCATACTCCACACCGTTAGTAGATTTTCTGTAGGTGATATCAGTGGTACCTATGGTGAGTCCTTATCTTTCGAGGACGAGTGTTATTTCTTTTCAGTTATATTTCTTTAAATTAGACTTAGAGTTAGTTGGGAGGCTTATCCCAGCAACTCATCAAATAGATGGCTTTCAGACATAGTTAGAGAATCAAATTTTTAATTTGTTTTCAGTTGTATAAAACATTATGACTTATTTATTTTTCTTAAATGTTTTATCTTATCAGTTTTATGATAGACCATGGGTTGACTTGGAGTTACCTGTGACTCCAAGTACTGTGTCTCGTCCAGGGTGTACACTTGGAGCGTGATATCGTTGCTTGGTATTCAAAAATTTCACTTCTGCACATTGATCTTGGTAGGACAATTCTTGATTTTAGCATGTAATTATTGTAATAACCTCTATCAACTTCAGAATGATGGTTATCCATAAATATTTAATTTCCAATATTTCCATGAAACCCTTACATGGCATGTACATCTTTCAGACCTTTTCTATTTAAAAGTTGATTCTTAGCTAAAAGGTTCATTGTTGTGGTCAATTCTTTCATAGCATGGCTTTGTGCTTGAATCTCCTTAGTGAAATCAACAATAGAAGAATTCGATTGTAAGGGATGGACCCTTGAAATCCACGTGGAATTGGTGTCTTCTATCTCTTCTAGAAACTCATTTACCTTTCAAAAACTCAATCCCATAATAGAACCACCAGCCTAATTGTTGACTGTTGATTGATTAGTCATATCGAGACCTCGATAGAAAGTTTAAAGAACAACCCTATTTGTGAGATCATTGTTAGGACATTCTTTGACAATCATTCTATAATTCTCCAATATCTCATGCAATTGTTCACCCAATTATTGCTTGAAACTCATGATCTCATCCCACAAAAAGGCCATCTTGCCCCGAGAAAAGTACTTGTTGAGAAACTTTGTAAAGGACTCATCCCAAGTGAGAATAGAATATTTGGGTAGTGATTCCAACCAATCTAAAGAGGTACCTTGCAAAGATAATGGGAATAGCCTCAACCATACTGCATCCTCCAAAACCGACGGTTGCTTACTAGTAAAGAACACATCCAAGAAATGCTTGAGGTACTTGTGAGGCCTGTCGCGAGTCGTTCTCCCAAATAACTTTCTTTGATTGAGCATATTGAGCATGACCCTCGCAATAATGAAATTAGTCTCCCAACTATAAGGGGGGACAAATGCTCTTAAAAACGTGCATTTGCTTGGCTTGTAGAGTCAATTTCTTCGAGCATTAGAGGCCGATGGTTGATCACGCCCAAGTTACACCTCATAATAAAGTATAAAGAGGTTTCTATCAAATATAATAACCAAATTAGGTTGGGGTCGATTCCATAAGAAATAGGTCAGAAATAATATGTTAATAGTGAGTAAATGAACCAGTAGTCAATATTTTGGAAGAGGGATTGAAATAAAGGAAAAAGTATTTTTAATCAGATATTTTTTTATAAAATATATGAGAAGAACATAGGATTGTATTCCCTATGATATTCTAATGTAGTAGGCTTATTTTATTAGCGATATATCCTGGTGAATTTTGTGTAAGACTGACGATTAAGTACATCTAACATCTCTCGACCTACATACATGAATTTCAGTCTAAATTCTCTTAGACTTCAGGTGTTTATATTTTGCCCTCGTTATATTTTTTGGATTAACTATCATCAGTTAGTGCTTCAAGTTAATTAGACGAGAGTTGGTAGCCTTAAATTTTTATTGTTATTCTCTTTTCCTAACTTCAATCTCTTTAGCCGAGCAAGTTGATGATACAAGCACGTTTCAATGTTGCAACTGCAAAAACTAATTAAAATTAAGAGAATAGAAATCCATTCAATTCACTATTCAAGAATCACTATTTTATTCTTCCTACTTTCGTTAATCCATTATGGTTCCCACAGCCCTAGCTAATGAAATTAGCCGCTCATGTTTGAAGAAACAATAACATAAGATTTGTAAGAAGTCATGATAAAATACTTACAATAATATGAAATTATTTGACAAATCCTGAAACTAAGTAGAATCATAAGAACTTGATGTATTCTCCAACAATTGTATGGAATAATGTTTTCCATACTTAGAACACTATTAATCAAGGAATAATTGGTGAATTGTTCTTTCACAATTGATTCCTCCTCTTAAAATGTCCTAGGAGGGGTATATATAGTATTAGAATAAATCTGCATCTGGTCCTACTTGGACTGAGATTGGAATTTACAGGCTTTGAGTCTGCAGACCTTGGTCCGTGTTGTGCTTCTCAATGCGTCGTTACAGCCTCGCGTCGTGTATCTTGGTGCCTCAATCTTCCATGCGCGTTGGGCAGGCTTGTGCCCAAATATGGTTGTGCAATATCAACCTCCATTTTGTTGTGGCACTTGCTCCCTTTGAGTTCGGCTTGGCGACACTTACTCTTTTAAGCCTCAAATAAGTCAACACCTATTACTTTTATCCCTACAAATATCTAATCATGTGTGTTAGTTCTTTTCACAAATATCACATAAAACCAAAGCAATTACACGTAATTTATTCTCAAAACATAGCTAAGTACTAAAAAAATATGGCAAATAAGTGCATAAATACACCCAACATCACCACCCCACACTTAGACTATTGTTCGCCCTCGAACAATCTACTCCTTCCCCACTCAAGTTTTAACCACAAAATTTACCTTAAGAACATGTCTTCTTAAACTCAGGTTCATTAGATAATTCAATGATGCTCTACCAAACCACTCAATATGCATATAAGATCAACATTCAAAGGTCACAAAGCAAAAGCACTCAGCTTCTAGAACTAACTGACCAAGACATATTAGGGCCAACATTAACATATGCAATATAGATATCAAAGATACACCAAAATCTCACCATTATGTGCCCCCTCAATATTTGGAGAGATGCCCTTTCAGTCACATGATATATAACAATTTTGATTTGGGAATAGATAAAATAATATTCAATCACTCTCTCAAAGAACTCTACATGCATGCAAAAGATGATCCATAGGCTTACCCTTTAGTGTAAATACTCCACTAGTGTAGAACATTGAATCTAATATCAATTAGGACTTAAGATGGTTGTAATGTAGGCTAAGGGACGGGTAAGGACTATTTGGCCAAGATAGTGACTAATCTACATAAGCATTTTAATACTTCATAACTCTTTACCTTTTATTAGCACATTCTTCAATCTTCCCATTTTTTCCTTATACCTCTTTATACAATTTAGGTGAATAGTATGGAATTTTTTATATTAAGCTCATTCACTTTTTTCTTTATTTTCATTCTTGATCCACTCATTCATTTTTTTTCTTTTCAAGATTTTTCTTCTTTTTGTTTCCCCACTAACATCACCCTCCTTGTTTTGCATTTTTCACCCTTTTCTTTTGTTCTAATTTTCAGACTTTAGCTTTTCCATTTTTCTTCTATTTACTTGTGCTCTTTTCATGCAAACTTTTCAATTAAAGTGCCCTAGAAGCCATATGGATCAAATAAAGGTCAATAAAACAAAAGAGATTAATCTTCTAATATGGCTATCAAAAGAATAGACTAAGGCTCAAAATGGCTAACTAGGACAATTACATCAAGGTGTGTAAAATTGGAATACAAATAGGCTACCAAAGAAATGCCTATGTCACTTCCTGGAATCAAAATATTCATTTAGGTTAGCACACACATCGGGCAAGTTCTAGACATCAAATTGCAAGTATAGAGTATGCAAAAATATCTCACACACGCAATGGCACAAATGGTTCAATAATGAAAAACATTATTACATGAACACATATATATTGAATGTCTCACATTGTTAAACTCAATTTTTCAAGTATAGGGAGTCAAGTTTCAAAAGTCTAAGTGTTTTTATCTTTTCAAGCATTTTAGAGTGAATCATATAAAGTGTAATGATATCCTGAGTGAAGCACCTAGCATTCATAAGATTTCAAGGTCTTGCTCTCCTACCAATGACTAATTTACCCTAATACGGTCATCATCCATCCATCATCAAGAAAGTCATGACTATGAATAAAAATTATCTAAAACCTCTAGTCGGTTCTAAGGGACTATCCACCAGAAAAGTATTGAAAACAAAAACCAAGGGAACCCAAACAAAAATAAAACAAAAACATACAAAAACTACTACAAGCTATTAAGACTCAAGTCATATATATCAAAGAAAATCTACCACCACCATGATTAAATTTATCAATTAATGCATACATGGAACAATGAAGATTACTTCTCCCACCCACACTTAATCTATAACACTGTCCTCAGTGCTAAAATAATAAAACACAAGTTAAAAGGGTGAACGAAGAACTTCCTGGGCCTAGTCCTCGTCATCTATTGGGTGTACTTTACTTTACGAACAGTACAGTGCGCTGTGTACCTCATTGCATCACAAGCACGCCGCATCGTGCAGCTCCTTGTGGAGCTTGACTTGCGCGTCACGTAGCTCTGTGTGGAGTTTGGCCTATGCGTCTCTTATGACATTATCTAGTGCCTAAAGACCCCTTATGCACCTATGACTTCTTTCATACACGCTTGAGCAAATATATAAACTTTTAAAATAAAAATCTAAGTTACCTTCAGTTGTCTCTCAAGCAGTGCTTAATTTAATATTGCGGCAGGATCTGGATCACCTGATTACTCAGACTTCATCAAGGTATATCTTCTCTAAAACCATTAAACCTTCAAGATTTTTGAAGTAATTTTTCATCCGTTCTCCATTTACCTTAAATCTTGTGCCCTCCTTCATCTCAAGATCAATTGCCCTGTGTGAGAATACTTGAACTACCTTAAATGGCCCTGACCACTCGGACCACAATTTACCTAGAAACAAGCAGAGTCTGGAGTTGAATAGCAACACTAGATCACCCAGAGTGAACTCCCTTTTTTCGATATTTAGGTCATGAATAAGCTTCATTCTTTCTTTGTATATTATTGCGCTGTCGTAAGCTGCCAACCTAAACTCATCCATCTTGCTGAGTTGGGTGAGTCTAAGGTTTGTGCCTTTCTTCCAATATAGATTTAGCCTCTTTAGTTCCCATAAAGCATTGTGTTCAAGCTCTACAGATAAATGACATGCCTTTCCATAGTGAGTTGATATGGTGACATACCTATGGGCATTTTGAATGTTGTGCGGTATGCCCATAAAGCTTCATCTAGTCTCCTTGACCATTCTATTTTGTTGGTGGTCACTTTTTAGCCAGAATTGTTTTGATTTCCCGATTGGATACTTCTACTTTTCCATTTGTCTACAGGTGGTAAGAGGTTTCCATCTAATGGTTGACTCCATATTTATCAAGTAGCCATCGAAATAACCTTTCACGCCCCACCTTGGGAGGCATGACTAGCACCTGGTGTCCTACTAGGATCTGAACTGACCTAACTAGGCCTGTGCACTCCTGGAGTGGGCCTACTCCCCAAATCAAGAAAACAACGGGCTATATCTCGGTTGTAATTACAACCTCCGACCGACAAGTCCTTATAACCACTTGTAAAGGAAAACAACTAACAAGAAACAGTCAATAACAGGGAATCTTATGCGGGCCGACAAGACCACCATGATATCTAGTTGTGACAGTAAAGTAAATCCAGTGCTAAGCTAAACTATGGCTGACAAGGCCGCTAATCTATCAACTAAAAAAGGCCCCACACGGCCAACACATAAACTAAAACACAGATGGGCCCCACACGGCCAATAACAGCTAACCACAGGAAAATATGAACAATCTGCAAGCCGCTAGGAGTAATATGATGATCGGGACAGGGCCCCGACCTACCCATGAACTGTATAATAAAAAAAAAGTAAATCTTCTATCTACAAGCTCCGGAAGAAAGGAGCTAACTGCTCTGGTGATGCTGGCTGAAAGCTACGAGAGACCTACTTCTCGTCTATCCGTACCTGCAGGCAAGTAATGCAATGCCCCAGAAAGCGCGTCAGTACAATATGTACTGAATATGTAAGGCGATAACTGTACATGACTGAAATAAAGAGATAGAACTGAGAATAACTAAAATGAAGGAATAGAGATCATACTTGAGTAATATGACTTCTTACTATCTAATTTATTAATAACTAAAGCAAACAAAAACCTTACTTGACCCCCATAAGCCGGAAGGTACAATCATCACAGAATAACCCACCTGGGGCCCCCATAAGCCCTGGTGAGTACACTTCAGTCTATATACCCCTATCAAGGTTGCACTGGGTCAAATAATAGCTATAGCTGTCCTATAGGCTGCCTGGGTCTGCAATTGAGCCCACTAGGCCCCTGACTGTAGCTGTGTCTGAGTCTAGTGGACTCCTGATATCTGCACCCCAAGAACCAGGCTCGACGGGGGTGTAAAGAGCCAACCACGACATATAAGGACCTGGGCCCCATCTTCGTCCCTGGCGGACGGCATACCGCTCCATAGAGTGACGTCATCTCGCCCCTGGCGGGCGTCGACACAGCTAATAACCCTAGGGTCGGTCATGAAAGCTATACAGGCGTTATCCATCCCAACTAAACATGGAATACGGGTTCCAACTGATAACAACAGCTAATCATAATATACAAACTTCTCGTACTCTTACTGGGATTCAAGCTGAGTTATCATGCTAAAGAAACTAACTTGTCGAAGGAAACTTCCTTAACATATCTTGCTCGCCAATTACTGATTAGCTGGCGAGTATCAGTTCGTATTCAACTGTCCTTCTTAACTGCCATCGTATTACTGGGGGAAAATGACTAGTTTCAGTACTAAATTCAGAGAAAACTGATAACTTTATATATAAATATTAACTATATTTCAACTTAACGTAACACGATTGAAAACTCGTAATTTCTCAAAAGTTCATAAGGGAGAAATGCTTATTTGAAGCCTGTGGTCGTATAGATATTAGTTTGGAGCAATCCCAATGACTTTGGCTCAGTGGGGTTATGATTTGCCAGGCGAATTTCATGAAAATCACTCCGTAGCAATGCTCTCTGCAGACTTAAACTTCAGTACCCAAAGTTAATTTGAATTCAGGCGGCATTTTATGGCATAAACGGGCGAAAATGTTGATTTCTTCATACTCTCTCAAGTTTGGCCGTCTATATATCTGAAGAAAGAAATGAAATCAAAGAGAGGAACTTATATATACTTGAGTCGGTGGATAGGGGTCCATGGCACGGACCCTATCGTGCCAATTCTGGGCCTTGCTAGGGAGCCCAATGCGCCAGGGAGGGTCCGTGCCATGTTGCCCCTTGGGCAGCTGGTCCAGCCTTCTCCCGCGCGGTCCCATCTCTGTGCTTGTTCGACCTTCCTCCGGGCCCCTTTCTCGTACGTGTTGTACTCTAAAACTCTTAACCAACTACAAATAGGCCGTCTAAACATTAGAAACTTATGGGGTGTAATATCTTTCCCCCTTAGGAACATTCTTCCTCGAATATTAACTTCAGCTTAGAGGAACCTCAACTCTTATAACTACTTATTCCAGAAAAATTTCGGCAGAGTTTCTCCTGTAATATGGGCTATCTGAAAATCCTGAAATGCAGAAAAGTCCAATACAGGCATTTCACATAACACTATAGCAGTTGTTTCTCAACAACATTGTATCTAGCTGAGCAGTATATGTAACATACATTACAGAATAAACTGAATCGTAAATGTACCTTAACCGCATGGCCTGGCTAAGTCTGGAATAAATGAGGATACTTGGATCTCATATCATCCTCAGCTCCCAAGTCATCTCTTCTTTATTCTAGTTCCTCCATAATACTTTAATTGAAGAGACATCTTTTGATCTCAGCCTGCGAACCTATCGATCCAATATAGCTATTGGAACCTCTTCATAGGCCAATTCCTCAGTAACTTGGACATCCTCAACTGGCACAACTCGGGACGGATCCCCTATGCACTTTTGTATCATCGACACATGGAAGACTGGATGAATGGATTCCAATTCTAAAGGTAGATCTAACTCATATGCCACCTGGCCTATTCTCTGGGGGATTCGATATGGCCCGATAAATCTCGAGCTAAGCTTACTTTTTTTGCCAAACCTCAGTATGCCCTTCATTGGCGAGACTTTCAGAAACACCCAGTCATTTACACTGAACTCCAGTTTTCTATGCCATACGTCAGCGTAAGATTTCTGGCGGCTCTGAGCTGTTAGCAGACGTTATCTGATAAGCTTTACTTTCTCTTTTGACTGACGAATTATATCTGGCCCAATTAACCCTGATTCTCCAACATCGAACCAACCAATTGGGGAGCTGCATTTCTGCCCATATAAGGCCTTATAAGGTGCCATTTGAATTTCCGAGTGATAACTGTTATTGTAAGCAAACTCAATAAGCAGTAAGTGTTCATTCTAGCTGCCTCCAAAATACAGCACACACGCTCGTAACATATCCTCAAGCGTTTGAATTGTACATTTCGCCTGCCCGTATGTTTGAGGATGGAAGGTCGTGCTCAAATTAACCTGCGTGCCCAAGCCTCTCTTAAAGGATTGCCAAAATTTTGTTGTAAACTGCGCTTCTCTGTCAGAAATAATTGATAATGGAACACCATGCAATCGGACTATCTCTCTGATATACAGTTCAGCATAATCTTCTGCTAAAAAGTAGCCCTTTTTGGTAGAAAATGAGTTGATTCCTTCAACCTGTCAACAATCACCCAGATGGAATCAAATTTATGCCTGGTACGAGGTAACCCTGTCACAGAATCCATATTAATTGCCTCCCACTTCCACATAGGCACTTCTATCTCCTGTGTCAGTCCACCGGGTTTCTGATGTTCAGCTTTCACCTGTCGGCAATTAGGACATTGAACTACAAAATTTACTATCTCCTTTTTCATTCCCGGCCACCAGTAATTTTCTTTTATATCGTGATACATCTTTGTTGAACCCGAATAAAGAGAGTAACGGGAATAATGCACCTCGCCCATAATTTGCTGGCGAAGTCCTGCCACGTCCGGAACATAGAGGCAATCCCTATATCTCAAAACTTCATGTTCGGCTACCTTGAAATCTGTTACTTCCCCTTGCTGAACCTTATCTATGAGCTGAACCGGGTTAGGTTCTTCGTACTACCGTTCTTTTACTTCCACAACTAATGATGATACTTCTGTATTTTGAATTACTGTTCAACTGTCTCCTGAATCTACTATACAGACGGCTAAATTGGCTAACTGATGTAATTCTTGGGCTAGTTCCCGCTGTTTTGGTTTCAGGTCTACTGAACTCCCCATGGATTTACGGCTGAGGGCATCTGCTACAACATTGGCTCTCCCTAGATGATAAAAAATATTCACATCATAGTCTTTCAACATCTCTAACTAGCGACACTTTCATAGATTCAACTCCTTTTGTATGAAAATGTATTGGAGGCTCTTATGATCAGTGAAAATATCTACATGAACGCCATAGAGATAGTGCCTCCATATTTTCAAGGCATGAATCACCGCGACTAATTCCAGGTCATGGGTGGGGTAGTTCTTTTCATGCTTCCTCAGCTGCCTGGAAGCATAAGCAATTACTTTACCATGCTACATCAGAACACATCCTAACCCGATGCCTGAAGCATCACAGTACACTACATAACCCTCTGATCCTTCTGGCAAGGCTAATACCAGTATTGAGGTCAATCTATTTTTCAATTCCTAAACACTCTATTCACATGCTTGGTCCAGTGAAATTTAACTGCTTCCTGAGTTAACCTGGTCAAAGGCGCTGCTAAGGTGGAAAAATGCTTCCACAAACCTTTTGTAATACCCAGCTAACCCCAGGAAACTACGTACCTCGATCGGAGTGGTAGGTCTAGGCCACATTTTTACTGCTTCAATTTTTTGTGAGTCTACCTGAATGTCAGCATCTTACACAATGTGGCCCAAAAAGGCCACTGAATTCAACCAAAATTGAGATTTAGAAAATTTCGCATATAGCTGGTGATTCTTGAGAATCTAGAGCACTGTTTGTAGGTGATCCCGGTGATCTGCCTTTGAGCGGGAATATACCAAAATATCATCAATAAATAATATCACAAACAGGTCCATATACGGCCTAAAGATGCTGTTCATCAGGTCCATGAACACTGCTGGCGCATTCGTCATCCCGAAGGACATGACTAGAAATTCAAAATGGCTATACCTGGTCCTGAAAGCAGGCTATGGAATATCTCTCTCACGAACCCAAACCTGATGATATCCTGATCTTAAGTCAATTTTTGAGAAATACTTCTCCCCTTGTAACTTATCAAACAAGTCATCTATTTTGGGAAGCGGGTATTTGTTCTTGATAGTGACTTTATTCAGCTACCCGTAGTCTATACATATGCGGAGGGAGCCATCCTTCTTTCTCACAAATAGGACTCCCCATGGTGAAGTACTCGTCTTAATAAATCCCTTATCTAACAGATCTTTCAACTGTTCCTTCAACTCTCTGAGCTCAGAGGAGCCATTCGGTACGGAGGAATAGATATAGGCTGAGTACCTGGTAGTAAATCAATTGCAAAATCGATCTCCCGTTCTGGGGGAATACTAGGAAGTTCATCTGGGAATACATCTGGAAATTCATTAACTACTAGAAAGGTCTGAAGAGTCAGAGATCCTGCTTGGACATCCTGAACCCTGACAATATGATAAATACATCCTTTCGCTATCAATTTTCTCGCCCGGAGATAGAAAATAAACCTACCTTTTGGCATAGCTGCACTACCTTTCCACTCTCGTACAACCTTCCCTGGAAAGTGGAATCGGACAGTTTTGGTCCAAAATTCAACATTGGCATAGCATGGCGCCAGCCAATCTATACCCATAATTGCATCAAAATCAATCATTTCTAGTTCTATCAAATCTTCTAAATTCTGAAGACCAGCAACTTCTACTGTACACCGTCGGTAGACCCTCTTAGCTATGATGGAATCACCGATGGGTGTAGACACTGAAAAAGGTCACTGAAGAAATTCTAGCATAATACTGAACTTTCGAGCCACTAATGGTGTAACATAAGAAAATATGGATACTAGATCTATTAATACATAAACAGAATGAGAGCAAATTTCCAGCATACCTGTCACCACATCCGGCGACAAATTTGACTCATGTCGTCTCGGTAAAGCATAAGTGTGATCCGGACTGGTACCTGAACTAAAGGCCCCTGGTCTACCTCGGCCTCCGTTGGCTGGAGGTGAGGGCCTATGCGCTGCTGGAGATGACCCTACTAAAGATCTATCATGTCTGTCCCGATCACTCTGACCCTTCGCTGGACAATATCTCATCTGATGACCCTCCTGTCCACAGGTATAACATGTTGTGGAACCATACCTGCATGCCCCAGAGTGACGTCGACTGCAAACAGGGAAAGGTGGCACGGTGAATCTACTTTACTCCGCTCCCCTCTGCTGCTGTGAACCTGCTGATCGTGAGCTCTCGTCAGGCCCTAACTTCCCCCAATGACCAGGTCCACTCTCCTATTACTATTGTGGGGGTGGGGGTCTAGGTGGTCTGTCTGAAAATCGTGGCCTGAGTCCACCCTGGGACTCCGCCTGCATATCACTAGGCCTTGCCTGGCGGCACTGCTCCTAATTTGCCCTTCTTATATCCCGTTTCCACTGTCTGAACCCCTCAATATTCTGAGAAAAAGCCTGAACACGAGCAATATCCATGTCCTCTCGTAGAGTGGTCGTAATACAAGTCTCCACATATTATTGATTCATCCCCATAATAAATTGGTGCACCCTGGATGGCATGGTATCTACAAAAAGCTGGTGCATATCGGGCCAAGGAGTCGAACCTCATAGCATACTCCCGGACAATCATCGACCACTGTTTTAAATGTAGAAACTGGTTAACCCAGGCCTATCGAATTTCCCATGGAAGGTAGTGATCCAGGAAAGCCTCTGAGAAGCTGGGCCAAGTTGGAGGGGAAACACCTCTCCCTCGGGACCTCTCCCAACTCTTGTACCACAGTATTGCGATGTCCCGTAGCCGGAATACCGCTAACTCAATTAACTCTGTAGGTGTAACATTCATCACCCTGAAAATTCGCTACATCTGATCCAAGAAATCCTGAGGGTCCTCCGCCCTATCCGTCCCAGTGAACTGCGGGAGACTTAGTGCGAGAAACTCTTAGACCCTTGAACTACTAGGTCCTCTTGAGGACTCTGCGACCATGGGTACCCCTGGACGATGTTGCACAGCCATCATCTGAGCTAACACAACAACAACACTCCTAATCCAATGGTACCGATATAGAGACTACTGGAGGCGATGCCGTCATATTTGTCGCTCCGAGCGGCTCCTGATGTGGTGGAGAGTTCTGGGGAGACCGAGATAAAGTCTCACTGTCGCCCTCAGTTCGGGCTGACTCTGACTGAGTCACCCTGCTAGTGCCTTCCCCTGCTGTAATATCCGATCTCCTACCAGTCGTGGTGTGTCGTGAGTCTGCCATTTTGGTGTAGATAAAAGAATATGGTAAGCTTAGGGACTCAACCCTATACTGTACAGTTCTATAGAACGACTGAATAAGAAGATAGAGTAACCATTCTATCATGCCTTGCAGCCTCCTTCCTATTGAATGTGGTGCACAACACATCCATAGACAAGACTCTATGTCCTTGGGATACGACCTGCTCTGATACCAAGTTTGTCACGCCCCATCATGGGAGGCATGACTGGCACCTGGTACACTACTAGGATCTAAACTGACCTAACAAAGCTTGTGCACTCCTGGTACGATCATACTCCCAAAATTAAGAAAACAACGGGTTATATCTCGGTTGTAATTACAACCTCCGACCGACAAGGCCTTATAGCCACCTATAAAGGAAAACAACTAACCAGAAATAGGCACTAACAGGGAATCCTATGCAGACCGACAAGATCACCATGATATCTAGTTGTGACTGTAAAGTAAATCAAGTGCTAAGCTAAACTATGGCCGACAAGGCCTCTAATCTATCAACTAAACAAGGCCCCACCCAGCCAACACGTAAACTAAAACACACATGGGTCTCACATGGACAGTAATAGCTAACCACAAGAAAATAGGAACAATCTGCAAGCCTCTAGGAGTAATATGATGATCGGGACAGGGCCCCGACCTACCCATGAACTGTACAATCAAAAAGAAGTAAACCTTCTATCTACTAGCTCCAAAAGAAAGGAGTTAACTGCTCTGGTGATGCTGGCTGAAAGCTTCGAGGGACTTGCTTCTCGTCTATCCGTACCTACAGGCAAGTAATGCAGCGCCCCTTGGAAGGGCGTCAATATAATATGTATTGAATATGTAAGGTGATAACTGTACATGACTGAAATAAAGAGATAGATTTGAGAATAAATGAAATGAAGGAATAGAGATCATACTTGAGTAATAGGACTTCTTACTATCCAATTTATTAATAACTAAAGCAAACAAAAACCTTACCTGGCCCCCACAAGTCAAAAGGTACAATGAGCACAGAATAACCCACCTGGGCCCCCATAAGCCCTGGTGAGTACACTTCAGTTTATATACCCCTATCAAGGTCGCACAGGGTCAACTAATAGCTATAACTGTCCTACCATCCCCCTGGGTCTGCAACTGAGCCCACTCAGCCCCTGACTGTAGCTGTGTCTGAGTCCAGTGGACTCCTAATATCTGCACCCCGGGCACCAGGCTCGATGGGGGTGTATAGAGCCAACCATGACATATGAGGACCTGTGACGCCATCTTCGTCCCTGGCGGACGGCATACCGCTCCATAGAGCAATGTCATCTCGTCCCTACCGGGCGTCGACACAACTAATAACACTTGGGTCGGTAATGAAAGCTATACAGGAATAATCCATCCCAACTAAACATGTAATACGGGTTCCAGGTTATAACAACAACTAATCATAATAGACATGCTTCTAGAACTCTTACTGGGATTCAAATTGAGTTAACATGCTAAATAAACTAACTTGGCAAAGGAAACTGTCTTAACATACCTCATTCGTCGATTACTGATTAGCTGGTGAGTTTCAGTTCGTATTCAACTGTTCTTCTCAACTACCATCGTATTACTGGGGGAAAATGACTAGTTTCAGTACTAAATTCGGAGAAAAATGAAAACTTTATATATAAATATTAACTATATTTCAACTTAATGGAACACGGTTGAAAATCATAATTTCTCGAAATTTCAGAAGGGAGAAATGCTTACTTGAAGCCTATGGTCGTATAGAAATTAGTTTGGAGCAATCCCAATGACTTTGGCTTGGCAGGGTTATGATTTGTCGGGCGAATTTCATGAAAATAACTTCGTAGCAATGCTCTATGTAGCCTTAAACTTCAATACCGAAGTTAATTTGAATTCGGGCAGCGTTTCATGGCGTAAATGAGCAAAAAATGTTGATTTCTTCGTACTATCTCAAGTCTAGTTGTCTATATATCTGAAAAATGAAATGAAATCAAAAGGAAGAACTTATATATACTTGAGGCGATGGACAGGGGTCCGTGGAATGGACCCTGTCGCACCAGTTCTGGGTCGTGCCACGGAGCCCAATGCGCCAGGGAGGGTCCGTGTCACGTTTCCCCTTTGGGTAGCTGGTTTGGCCTTCTCCCACACGGTCCCGACTCCGTGCTCGTTCGACCTTCCCCTGGGTCCCTTCCTCGTACGTGTTGTACTCTAAAACTGTTAACCAACATACAAATAGGTCGTCTAAACATTAGAAACCTACGGGGTGTAACATAACCTATTGCAGAAGTGTAATCCACCATCAGTGATAATTACCTGTTGGGTACTGAATCTTGAGAAGATGTACCTTCGCAAGTATGCAGTGACTGACTTGCTCTCATTATTCTAAAGTGCTATAGCTTCCACCCATTTAAATACATAGTCAAATGCCCCTAATACGTACTTCATCCCAAAAGAACTTACAAATGGACCCATGAAGTCAATGCCCTAAACATCAAACAACTCTACCTCAAGAATGGGCGTCAATGGTAGCTAATGTCTTTGAGACACTCCTCCTTCTCGTTGGCATTTATCACAAGCCTTAACAAAAGCTTGAGCATCTTGATGAATGGTAGGTTAATAATACCTACACTGTAATATCTTCTATGCTATGTGAATACCACTATGATGACCTCCAGTGGGAGATGAGTGGCATGCCTCCAAAATGTAAATCGTCTTAGCCTCAGGAATACACCTCCTTGTTATATTATCATCAAAGACTCTATATAGATATGGCTCATCCCAATAGAATTTCCTAACATCATGGAGAAATTTCCTCCTTTGGTGAAAGTTCATATTTTCAGGCATTTTATCACTCACGAAGTAGTTTTCAAAGTCTGCAAACCATGGAATCAACTAACTAGGGTATGTAAGGGAGGTTAAGAATAAGTTGTTCAAGGTATGTAAGTTTTTCAAAGGGTGATTTCTTCTACACCCATGCCCCCCCTCTACGATTTTATTAAAAATTCCAATAAAAACTCATAGGGTTTTATAGTTGATTTATATAAAAGTATAGTGATTTGTTAATGGGTTTTATGATTTTAGCATCTTGCCGTATCCTATGGGTTTTGATCAGTTTTCTTATTTAAATTATTTATAATTGATCGTGGGAAAAATAGCATGCCCAATTGATACTTTATAACTTAGTTTTACCTTGTTTATCTAATTAATTATATACATTTTCATGTAATTTTATATAAATGTGAATATAGGTGCTAACCAACATGAT
>JACEIK010000180.1:326398-340023 GCA_018107945.1 Datura stramonium | reverse complement strand
GATTGATACCGTAGTCCAGTCCCTGTGGGATCGATACTTGGCTTACTTGAGCCATTTTACTACTTGTTTGACCACGTGCACTTGCGTGTAGTCATCCAAACCGGCGAACAATAATGTCATTGATTTTGATTTTTATGTAATGAAGCCTAATTAGGCATGACCCATGATGTATCGATTTATGATCTACTTTTCCGTTATTGATAATTACAAGCCCAGCATGAATTATGAGTTAAATTATATATTAACCTATTACCCATCATAATTTTATGATCTACAAGTATATATGAACCTTATGAATCATGAATCATGTTTTGGCCGACTAACGGGCCTTATGTCATGGCTAGTTCACATATGTACAATTATTTTTATGATTATCATGATTTAACTAGCCCATGAATCCATGCATGTTATACTATGAGCACTATATATATTTTGGGAGTAGTATCGGACACCGAGTAGGTTCGAGGCTTAGGTTAAGCCTCGGATCTCATAAACTATGTGTCATTGTAGGTATGTTGGGACCCTTTTCATGACCATCCCTGGCCCAAATGTCTCTCTTTCATGGTGATATCACACTTTCATGGTTCTACCCTTGGCAAGGTACGAACACCCTCCCGACTAGGGTCACAAGTCAGGCTTCATGTGTGCTCATATGGGGTATGTTGGTTAAGAGAATCTCCCACTATTCCTCATGATTTATGCATGTTATGATTATGTATTTTGGCTCAAGTCATGTTAAGTAAAGCTCTTTCCTTATTATTATGATTATGTTTACATTACGAATGTTTTGGAAACCTTGGGCCTTATGACATATAATGATAATTTACGATACGAGCATGATGTCCTACTCTTATGATCATTTATGATTTTATATATATATTTTAAATGTCTATTTTACTTACCTTGCATACTCAATACATTCCACGTACTGACCTCATACTTTCTATGCTGTATCATTTCATGATACAGGCCCCACCTCTCAGGCTCACCCTCACCCATAGATTGGCTCGGAGTTGATTCTAGCGTAGTTGGTGAGTCCTCATGTTCCAAGGTATATTTGATAGACATGTTACTACTTTCTATTTCAGTACTTGTTCGGGTTAGTTGGGGGTGTTGTCCCATCAACCCATCGTACGTATTAGAGGCTTTCAGAGAAATGTTCAATACTCAGCTTGTATGTCTTAGTGTTTCATATTTTTTGACATATTATGTTATACCATGTTTCCGATATGCCTTATGTTCCGTCTTCCTCTTATGTGATTGAATTAGATGTATTCTCATGCCATGGGTCGACTTGGGGTCTCTCAGGGCTCCTTGTCCCG
The DNA here is from genome assembly GCA_018107945.1 of Datura stramonium. Lineage (NCBI taxonomy): Eukaryota > Viridiplantae > Streptophyta > Magnoliopsida > Solanales > Solanaceae > Datura > Datura stramonium. The sequence goes on along the minus strand of JACEIK010000180.1, from coordinate 338,701 downwards.
TGTCTACGATTTGGGTATACGTTCAAGTCATGACAAACTTGGTATCAGAGCCATAGGTTTGAAGTATCTTAGGGTGTCTGAAAGTCGCGTTAAGAAGATTCTTTTTCATGGGTGTGAAGCGCGCTACACTTATGACGAAGAGGATACAAGAAGTTTATGAAATGTTCCCTTTAACATAGTCTATGTCGTGTGATGAAAGTCCTTTACGCCTAGACTATCGTGCGATGAAAGTCCATTACGCCTCTAATTCATGCTACTCGCGTTTGCAGAATCATGTCTCCACGCCAAGTGAACGCCAGGAGAAATGGTAACGGTAATGATCATGAGGGTGTCCATGATGATGAGCATCAGCCAGCCCCACCCATTCACGAGGAGCACGCATCAGAGCCAGATGCCCACGCTGAGTTTAGGGCAGCGATTCAGATGTTAGCGCAAGCCATGACAGCTTAGGTTCAAAATCATTCAATGGCGCATGACCCTCAGAATGGGAATGCGGCAACAACTAGGGTGAGGGATTTCTTAAGGATGAGCCCTCCTGAGTTCACGGGGTCGAAGGGGGACAAGGATTCACATGATTTCATTGAGGAGATTCTGAATATCACCCAGGTTATAAGGGTGAACAATGGGGAGTGTGTTGACTTGACCTCCTACTAGCTAAAGGGGGTAGCTCATATATGGTTTAAGTAGTGGAGAGATTCCAGGGTAGTGGGTGCAGACCCGATAGGTTCGGAGGAGTTCCACGCGACATTTATGGATCAGTTATTCCCTTGGGAGATGAGAGAGCTTAAGGCGGCCGAGTTTGTTAATTTGAAGCATGGCAATATGTCCGTTCAAGAGTACGTATTGGAGTTCACCCAATTATCCAAGTATTCTCCAGAGTTGGTGGTGGATCATAGGGCTCGGGTGAGCCATTTTGTGCATGGGGTGGCGGATTACTTGGAAAAGGATTGGAGGATCGCCATGCTTCATCGGGTTATTAACTTTCCCCATATTGTACTGCATGCAAAGCAGATAGAGTCGGTCTACTGGAGGAAGAGGGAGGCCAAGAGGGCTAGGACCGACAGCTATATGGTTTCTCAGGTCAGGGGTGGATAGCATCAGCAGTCCCAGCATAGGTCTATCACTCCAGCTCCATCATCGGCCAGCACGCCATCTAGGTTCAGGGGAGATCAGAGGAGCAGGGCTTCAGGCTCGAGGGATCAGGGTAGCATGCAGGTGGATCTCACTTTTCTAATTTATGCGAAGTGCACAAGAATCATCCCGGGAGGTGCCTAGTCGGCGCGGATGCTTGTTTTGGGTGTGGAAAACCCGGATACAGAGTCAGAGATTGCCTTTCATCCAGTTCTACCGCCCCAGCAGCACGTCCCCCTCAGCAGGGTGCCTCTACTAGTTCAGCAGGCGGTCAACGCCAAAATAGGTTTTATGCTCTAGTACCTCGCTTGGAGCAGGAGGCTTCACCAAATGTGGTCGCTGGTATGTTGCAAGTCTTCCGTATTGATTCTTATACCTTGCTAGATCCAGGATCTACTTTGTCTTTTGTGAACTCCTTATATTGCTAGTAGTTTTGGAGTTAGCCCTAAAATTCTGTCAGAACCGTTCTCAGTCTCTACCCCAGTCGGTGAATCAATTGTAGCTAAGAGGGCTTATAGAGGTTTCCCCATCACAGTGTTGCATAAGGTTACCTCCGCAGACTTAGTAGAGTTGGCTATGACTGACTTTGACATCATTTTGGGCATGGATTTGTTGTTTTCATGTTATTCTTCGATTAATTGTAGGACCCAAGTGGTGAAATTCTGATTTTCGGGTGATTCGGTGTTGGAGTGGAAGGGTAATTCAGTTGTACAAGCCAATCGGTTTATTTCTTATCTTAAGGCCAGGAAAATGATTTCTAAGGGTTGTATGTATCACCTAGTTAGGGTTAAGGTTGTTGAGTCCGATACCCCGACTATCCAGTCAGTTCCGGTGGTGTGTGAGTATCCGGAGGTTTTTTCGATGATTTTCCAGGTGTTCCTCCTTGGAGGGAAATTGATTTCGGTATTAATCTCTTACCTGATATGTAGCCTATCTCTATTCCTCCGTACAGGATGGCTACAGCCGAGCTAAAAGGGTTAAAGGAGCAATTGAAGGACTTTTTGGATAAGGGTTTCATTAGAACGAGTAAGTCTCCATAGGGTGCACCGGTTCTCTTTGTCTGAAAGAAGGACTGTTCCTTCGCATGTGTATTGATTATCGGTAGTTGAACAAGGTCACCGTCAAGAATAGGTACCCCTTACCTAGGATTGATCATTTGTTTGACCAGCTCCATGGTGCTAGATGTTTCTCAAAATAGATCTCAGGTTCGGGTATCATCAGCTCAGGGTTCGGGAGTGTGATATCCTGAAGACAGCCTTCAGGACATAGTATTGACCATTATGAGCTTGTAGTTATGTCTTTTGGACTAACAAACTCCCTTGAAGCTTTTATGGACCTAATGAAAAGGGTGTTCAAGCAATATCTAGACATGTTCGTGATCGTGTTCATCGATGATATTCTTATATACTCTCAGAGCAAGGAGGAGCATGTCGCTCATTTGAGAGTAGTGTTGCAGACTCTCATGGATCGCCAATTGTATGCAAAGTTCGGTAAGTGAGACTTTTGGTTGGACTCGGTGTCATTTCTGGGCCATGTGGTATCGAGTGAGGGAATAAAGGTAGATTCTCAGAAGATTGAAGCGATGAAGAATTGGCCCAGACCGGTGAATCCTTCAGAGATTTAGAGTTTCTTGGGCCTAGAAGGATATTACCAGAGATTCGTCGAGGGTTTTTCATCAATTGCAGCATCATTGACCAGGTTGACTCAGAAAAAGGTAAAGTTCCAATGCTCGGAGGCTTGTGAGAAAGCTTCCAGTTGAAGACCCGACTCACTTCAGCACCAGTGTTGACCCTTCCCGAGGGTACGGATGGCTTGTTGTGTATTGTGATGCTTCGAGAGTCAGACTCGGATGTGTATTGATGAATCGAGGAAAAGTAATAGCATATGCCTCCCGACAGTTAAAGGTACATGAGAAGAATTACCCGACCCATGATCTAGAGTTGGCATTGGTGGTGTTGTCATTGAAGATATGGAGAAATTACTTGTATGGAGTTCACGTGGATGTATTTACGGATCACAAGAGTCTACAATATGTGTTCACATTGAAGGTCCTCAATCTACAACAAAGGAGGTGGTTAGAACTACTCAAATACTATGATATGAGTGTTCTTTACCATCCGGGAAAGGCTAACGTGGTAGCGGACTCACATAGTAGACTCTCAATGGAGAGTGTGTCCCATGTGGAGGAAGGAAAGAAAGATGGTAAAAGATGTTCATTGACTTGCAAGGTTGGGAGTGAGGTTAGTCGACTCAGTCGATGATGGTTTTTTTGTGCAAAATGGATCAGAGTCGTCCTTGCTGGTTGATGTCAAATCTAGGCAAGATGAGGATCCAATTTTGAGGAAATTAAAGGAAGCTATGTGGAGTCAAAAGGTGGAGGTTTTCTCCCAAGGGGGAGATGGGGTGCTTCGGTATCAGGGTCGTCTATGTGTTCCATACGTTGATGATTTGATAGGATGGATATTGCATGAGGCACATGGTACCAGATATTCTATCCATCTGAGATCCACAAAGATGTATCGGGACTTGCGAGAAGTCTATTGATGGGATGGCATGAAGAAGGATATTGCAGAGTTCGTAGCCAAATATCCAAATTGTCAACAAGTAAAGGTTGAACATCAAAGACGGAGAGGAGTAATTCAATATATTAGCATTCCTACTTGGAAGTGGGAGGAGATCAACATGGACTTCATAACAGGATTACCTCATACTTGCCGACAGTATGATTCCATTTGGGTGGTGGTGGACAGGCTGACCAAGGTGGCACATTTCCTACCGGTGAAAACCACAGATTCAGCAGATGATTATGCCATATTGTATATTCGGGAGTTGGTTTGACTTCATGGAGTGCCCTTGTATATTTTTTCAGACCGAGGTACTCAGTTTACCTCCCAGTTCTGGCGGTCTTTTCGGAAGGGGCTTGGGACTCAAGTTAAGCTCAGCACAACCTTTCATCCGCAAATGGATGGCTAAGCCGAACGAACAATCCAGACTCTTGAGGACATGTTGAGAGCATGTGTGATGTATTTCAAAGGTATATGGGATGATCATTTTCCCTTGATCGAGTTTGCTTATAATAATAGCTATCACTCTAGTCTCAGATGGTACCGTTCAAGGCTCTTTATGGGCGAAGTTGTAGATCGCCCATTGGATGGTTTGAAGTTGGTAAGGCAGCTATGATAGAGCTTGATTCGGTTCATGAGGCTATGGTAAATGTTCAGTTGATAAGGGACCAGTTAAAAACCGCTCAAAGTCATCAGAAATCATATGCTGATGAGAGGAGAAGGGATCTGGAGTTTGAGGTAGACGATTGGGTATTTCTCAAGGTATCTCCCATGAAGGGAGTCATGTGGTTTGGGAAGAAAGGAAAACTTAGTCCCTGATATATTGGTCCCTACAGGATCATGATAAGAGTTGGTAAGGTAGCGTATAAGTTGGACCTTCCCTCAGAGTTATCTTCTGTTCATCCCATGTTTCATGTGTCGTTTTTGAAGAAACGTTTGGGGGACCAGGCGTACAAGTTCCGGTGAATAGTGTTGGTGTCAAGGACAGCCTCAGCTATGAAGAAGTTCCTGTGGAAATATTGGACCGTCAAATTCGGAGACTAAGGAACAAATAAGTAGCATCAGTTAAAGTCCTATGGAGAAATCAGCATGTTAAAGGAGTTACGTGGGAAGTCGAAGTGGATATGATGGATAGATACCCGCATTTATTCTCTAGCGGCTCAGTTTCGACTTGAGATATCAGTTATGCTCCATGACTCTATTTAGTTTTCATGTTCATTTCATGTGTTCAAGTTTCTTTTATATCTATGGATGTGTATGTGAAGCATGAAATTAGTTCAGCTATGTGTTGTGAATCGAAGGTAATCATTCCCTCAGTTTTTGGTTTAAACAATCAGTATTTGAGTATGATACTTGCATGTTTTTGTTTTCTTCTTGTTTCCTACAATCCAGGACGAATGTTCCCAAGGGGGAGATATTGTAATACCCCGGAAGTTAAAAGTTAAAACTGCAGAAATTGGAAAAACTGCACAGGACGGGCCATGGAATGACTCGTGGTAACAAACCACGAATCATTGTATTCAATCGTTGGTTAGGGAAGGCTGGGTGGCAGTGGAGACAACGGACGACACAACGACTCATTGTTTTGAACAACGAGCCATTGTCAGCAGGCGTTGGAAGAAGTTGGGTTCAAAAGGTGGCATACAATGGGCATTCCAACAACTCGTTGTGGGTTGTAATGAGTAATTGTTACCAGTCATTTTTTTGGTGCAATAAATTCCAGTGTAGATGAAGGATCAAGACCATGACTCGTTGGAAGCAACCACGAGTTGTGGTGAGGCTAGTGGTAAGCAGGTTCAGGTTGTGTGAAGAGCAAACAACGAACTATGTAATTGTTCATTGTTTCAGAGGACGAGTCGTCCTTTTCGTCTGTTGGTCAGTTCCGGAAATAAGATACAGCAGTGCAGACGATGAGCGGCAGAACTGGTCGTCGTTAGCTCTAATGACCTGTTGGTTTCGTCCGTTAATTCAACCCGGCCAGTTTTCAGGGTAGATTCATTAAGGGAATTTTCGACCTTTTCATGTTATAAGACCCTAAACTACTTTATTTTATCTTATGAAAAGTGGGTTTTTAGGAGGATGATATATTCTAAGCCTTTGTTCATGCATGCAAGAGTTTATAGAGATGATCAAAAGGTGATTCACGGTTTTCTTCCCCAATTCCTTTCGATTTCTTCTTGGGCATTCAAGGGAGGTTAAGAATTAGTTGTTCCAGGTATGTAAGGTTCTCAATGGGAGATTTCTTCCACACCCATGCTCCACCTCTACGATTTTACTAAAATTTCTAATAAAAACTCGGGGTTTTTAAGTTGATTTATATAAAAGTATAATGATTTGTTAATGAATTATCGTATCCTATGGGTTTTGATAAGTTTTATTATTTAAATTATTTATAATGCCATTGATTTTGATTTTTATGTAATCAAGCCTAATTAGGCATGACCCATGATGTATCCATTTATGATCTAGTTTTCCATTATTGATAATTACAAGCCCAGCATGAATTATGAGTCAAATTATATATATAACCTATTACCCATCATGATTTTATGAATTTCAAGCTATATGCATGATCTACATGTATGAATCTAATGAATCATGAATCATGTTTTGTCCAAACTCACGGGCCTTATGTCATGGCTAGTTCACGTATGTACAATTATGTATATGATTATCATGATTAAACTAGCCCATGAATCCATGCATGTTATACTATGAGAACTATATATGTTTTGTGAGTAGTATCAAACACCGAGTTGGGGCTCAAGTTAAGCCCCGAATCTCATAAACTATGTGCCACTGTAGGTATGTTGGGACCCCATTCAAGACCGTCCCCAGCCTAAATGGCTCTATTTCATGGTTATATCACACTTTCATGGTTCTAACCTTGGCAAGGTATGAACACCCTTCTAACTAGGGTCAAAACTCGGGCTTCATGTGTGCTCATATGGGGTATGCGGTTAAGAGAATCTTCCACTATTCATCATGATTTATGCATGTTATAATTATGTATTTTGGCTCAAGTCGTATTAAGTAAGGCTCTTTCGTTATGATTATGATTATATTTACATTACGAATGTTTTGAAAATCTTGGGCCTTATGACATGTTATGAAATTTACAGTACGAGCATGATGTCCTACTCTTATGATCATTTATGAGTTTATATATACATTTTAAATGTCCGTTTTACTTACCTTGCATACTCAATATATTCCACGTACTGACCGCATACTTCCTATGCTGTATCATTTCATGATACAGGCCCCAGCTCTCAGGCTCACCCTCACCCATAGATTGTCTCGGAGTTGATTCCAGTGTAGTTGGTGAATCCTCATGTTTTGAGGACTATTTGATAGACATATTGCTACTTTCTGTTTCAGTGCTTGTTCGGGTTAGTTGGGGGTGGTGTCCCATCAACCCATTGAACGTATTAGAGTGTTTCAGACAAATGTTCAGTACTCAGCTTGTATGTCTTAGTGGTTCGAATGTTTTGACATATTATGTTATGCCATGTTTCCGATATAACCTTATGTTTAGTCTTCCGCTTATGTGATTGAATTAGATGTATGCTCACGCCATGGGTCGACTTGGGGTCTCTCAGGGCTCCTTGTTCCATTTCTACGATCCGGGTATATGTTCTAGTCGTGACAGATGAGGCTGACTCTAAGGAGGGGGAACAGGAAGACCACGATGATTAGACCCCTCCTCCAGAGAGCCACACTATCAGGTGGAGTGTGCTCGGTGCTCGGGAAATTTATGAGTAGGGTCTCACTCTAACCTCCAAATAGAACCCCAAGAGGATCATTCAGGAGGAGCCGTGGATCCTGATCAGTGCCTTAAATGAGGTCGAGGATATGAAGCAGTTGTTCAATCTTTACATGTTCGACCCCTGACAGCTACAATACTAATATGGTCAGGGATTTCTATGCCAACTAATTAGCCACATTAGAGCAGCGGACTCCTGCTGGGTGGAAGTGAAGGACCACCTAGGCTAGATAGTCTGAAGGTCCAGGGGTGCAAGGTTGATTACTCTGAGCAGGCCATTGCTCGAATACTATATGGGCTGGCTTATAGGGCCCCAGATGCTAGAGAAAAGTTCGACCATTAGTTTGACGCCCTGAAAAGGGTTAAGCAACTAGTAAAGAGGAGAGACAGAGGCAGGTGAAGTGGTTAGCTCGGGTGATTGCTGAGGATAAGGAGGAGGTTGAATGGGTGACTAGTGGACGGCATGTCACCTAAGTTTCACTTAACTTCATAGAGAAGTCCTGTTGGACACTAATTCGCCACAGGCACCGACGGTGAAAGATAAACACGTTGAGCACCAATAGAGCAGCGCTAGTTGCATATATCATGTCCAGATATACCATTAACATCCCGAGGGTGATAATAGAGGAGATTCCGAATAGAGCTCTAAAATAAAGCACGACCATTCCAATCTCGAGTCTCATATGTATACTCTGCACAGCGTCTGATGTAAGGGTGATACTTGAGGTTAATGCCAAAGTTGGAGGAAACTGGATTGCTTACAACAGGCTGATCAGAGATGAGATGAACTCGGTGAGCCGAATTAGACTACCAACAGCAGTCCGACCACCACAGCCAGCTAAGGGCGAGCAGGTAGATGCCCCCACCTCCATTGAGCAAAGTGATACACCGTCCAATGAAGCCATCCACATAGTACTTGCCCTCAGCGCTTCCTATGCACCTCCACTGGCCACATTGGGGCAGGTTCCTTTGGGTTGCATTTTGGTGGCCCATGAATTCCTATAGAAGATGGCTAAAAGGCTGACATTAATTGAGAAAAAGGTCAATGTGATGATGGAGCAGGTCAAGCCTTGGGTCAATGTTGAGATTGAGGAGGCTACGAGAGGGTTGCATAGTAGATTGGATAGCTTTGAGCTTTGTCTCATTGAGTGACCAGCTAAGTAGACGGATATGGGGAGAGATGAGATTGGGATGCTATGGAGTTAGGTAGTTGAGTTATGGTCTAGGTAGCCGACCATATTGCCAGCCTCCACTATGTCTTTATTTGAGGAGGAGCCAAAGAAGGAGCTTTATCTAGGGGCATTCTGGGCTCCTAAGACAGCCGGAGGAGATAAGGGAAAGAAGAGAGTCACGGAGGTAGTTGATAAGGAGACCTCTAGAAAGACGAAGATAAGAGAAAGGAAGAAGCACAAGCGGGCAGCAGCAGCCAGCCTGCAGACTCATGATGAGCACATGTTTGAGTTGCAAGAGAGAGCTAGAGGAGCTAGACACTCAAAGGCCTTTAGACATGCCTCATCGAACACGAACTTTACCTCTTTCTCCAGTAATTTTCACAATGGCTGTGAAATTTTTGAAAAATCCCTGATAAAGCGTCGGTGGAATCCTGCATGCCCTAAAAAGCTTCTGACCCGTTTTATGGAAATAGGGGGTGACAATCCTGCTATAACCTCGATTTTTTCCTTTTCCACCTCAATCTCCTTTCCCGAGATTTTATGGCCCAACACTATCCCCTCTTTAACCATGAAATGACATTTTTCCCAGTTTAGGATCAGATTGGTTTCTTCACATCTTTTCAGTACTCTTCCCAGATGATTAAGGCACAACTCAAATGAATCGCCTACAACAAAAAAATCATTCATAAATACTTTAATGGTGTCCTCCACCATGTCTGAGAATATGGAAATTATACAACATTGAAAGGTGGGAATGGCATTCTGCTGAAGGCAAAATATGGACAGGTAAAGGTTGTCTTCTCCTGATCTTCTAGAGCAATAGTGATCTAACTATACCCTGAATATCTGTCAAGGAAATAGTACCATCCTCTACATACGAGTCTATCAAGCATCTGATCCAAAAATGGAATTGAAAAATGGTCTTTCTTGGTACAGTGGTCGAGTTTCCTGTAATCCATACACATACACCATCCTGTGACTGGTCATATTGGTATCAACTCATTCTTTTCATTTGGAACCACTATAATCCCTCCTTTCTTTGGCACACACTAGACAGGACTTATCGACTGGCTATCTGCTATGGGATATATCACCCCAGCATCCAGCCACTTGATAATCTCCTTTTTTACGACTTCTTGCATTGGAGGGTTAAGGCGGCGTTGATGCTCTATACTTTACTTACAATCTGGTTTAAGTTGGATCTTATGGGTACATATGCCCAGTGGAATTCCGATGATATGAGCTACGGTCCAGCCAATTTCCTTTTTGTATCTTTTCAAGATGTTAACCAAAGCTTCCACTTGCTCATCTAACAGGTTCGCTGCAATTATGACTGACACAGTGTTGTCCTTTCCAAGGAATGCATACTTGAGATGAGGAGGTAATGCTTTCAGTTCAAGGATTGGTAGTACCTCCATGGATGTCTTGGCCGGCGGTGTTGAATGGTTCTTTAAGTCCAGGTCTAACTTCTTTGGGCTAAAGTTATATGACCCTGTCCCATTTAAAGCACTAACCATTTTTGTGTATTCTGGGTTCCTGTCTTCTTCATAACTCATTATCACAGCTGCCAATGTATCATTAGTCACTATTTCTTCCACAGGTGTTGGTAGCTTATCATGTTCTATTTGAGTGTTCGAGTGAAAGGTTGTTCCTTTTATGTAGCCTGAGGGAGTCACAAAAGGAAAACAAAGAAAAACAAAGAAAAAGCGTAAAAAGTAACGTAACTACCAACAAGTCAAATACAAGCTAATAACCTAGTCTTAGTCGTATTCCCCAGCAATAGAGCCACTTTTTAATAACTCTCAAACCATAACTCTTACTGAAGTATAAAGCAGACGTTGTCAACAAAGAACCCAACTAGAGGTTGGGATCGATCCCACTGGAAATATGGAAGAGCTAGATTTCAGCCGGTAAGTGAACTTGTGAGGTAGTTACTTCAAAATTAGGGGGTTCTAAAGAAAATCAATAATAAAAACAATTATCAAAAATTCGGTTTTGAATCAATATTAAAGGATAGCTAGGATTTGTGTTCCCCATGGGTTCATAACTGCTTTGGGTATACACTCATAATCATCACCAATACTTACTTATAGAACTGATAACTTAGGTTCATTCAAACTACTGACCAGTCCCTATTGAATGACTATACTCAATTACTTGACCAAGTATCATGAGCGGTTTCAAGTTATCCATTATCACTAAGTTTCATATTTAACTATCCTATGACCACAGCTCAAGTTAATACAATGATCATCAAGATCAAGGCTCCGTTATAATTCTCTTTTCCTAATCTCTACCTCTTAGACCTAAGCAAGTAAAGAATTCGAGCATGTCCTAACATTGCGCACTATTAAGAAATATTTAAGCATGAAGAAAATACAATATAAGTGTTTGTATTGATTTCAGAATCACTTTGTGCAACCCTAGCTTGTTAATCCACTATGGTTCCCACAACACTAGCTATGGAGGTTTTAGCCTCTCATAGTTGTAGGGTTGTGAATTGCATTCATGATTAAGAACATAAATCAATACCTACAATTATGGATAAGAAAAACACTTCCTATAATAAATCAGCAAAATCTTGAAGAACAAGTAGCAAGAATAAGAAGAATTCAAGAAAAGGTTGATCACAAATCAAATCAACTCAATTCTCTCTTTCTCTCTCAATCGTCTAATGTTGTCTCCAATAATGTCTCTCATAAAAAATCTACTGAAAAATAAAATATAAAACGTAGTTATACAGACACAAGAATCCTTTTCCTAGGTTAACAGGGTGAATTTCCATACTTTCGTACATTGCATGACTTGCTGGATTTTGCATAAGTATTAGATCCTGGTATGACTCATACCTCCATCTTACGATCTGTACTGAGCTCCCGTGGCTTGAGTCTGAGACTTTTAAATATTTCTGAAGTTCATCACGACCGCCATGGTATGACTCGTACCTTCATTCCATGGTTCGTACTTCCTTTCCATAGCAGGAGTCGGCCTCTTATGCAAATTTTCTGAATCTTTTCACGACTTCATTGCCACGACTCATACTAAGACTCGTATACTGCATCTCTTCAACATTAGCCTTCTACAACTTTTCACGACCACTAATACGACTCATAAGACCTTCCTACGGCTCATACTGTTGTCTGCAATTTGAGCCTATTTTGCACACTTCAAGCTATCTTTTGCATCTTTTAGCTTCAACACTAATTTATCCTGTAACCAAAGAAAAAGTTCTTTATATCCACATAAATACACCTAATTCCATGTTATTTTCTTAGTTTTGAGCATCGAAAGTGTTGTAAATCCGCAGCACATCAGAGTACTACTTTTGGACTTTCATATATAACTCCCAAATAGTAACTGTTGGAGTTATTTTTACATTGAAGAAAATAACTAGATGTCTAGATTTGAAACTCCGCCATTGTGATAAAATTGAGCTAGTTCGTTTAGGATTCAAGGAAATGGAACAACTGTGGGTGAAAAATTAGCTAGTTCACCCGGTTGTTTCCACGTGATGGGCCAGCGACAAAAGCCAAAATTCTGAGGGACGAATTCTGTCGAGGATAATTTTAGGGAGAAATATTTTTTAACCCTTTATAAATATTTTTAGTTTTATGATCTTTTTATAAAAAATTCTCATTTTTACACATAAGATATCACCATTTTTACATAT
>JACEIK010000180.1:229930-244217 GCA_018107945.1 Datura stramonium | reverse complement strand
CTTTCCTTTATAGACGCGATTTATAAGGCTCTAAAGTGGAGATTTTCTACAAGCAGTGGCCTGGGCTGTTACATATACAAACTTTAACAACATGGGAGATTGGAGATGAATATAACAAAAGACTCTTCTAGTTGCACAACTGATCTTATTTGGTTAACAAGGGCTATGGATTTTCTGGTGGAGCATGATGCTAGGCGATGTCATAAGCTTTCTCCAATTTTTATGGTAAGACGTTGTTGAACGAGTGATTTGAACTTTTATGTTCATGATAACAAGGTATGTAGGTATATTATCATTTATATTATTTTTAAATACTTTTATATGTGTTGTGTATGTGACAAATTAAAATGACCAGTCTGTCGTTACGAAAAAATAAGTCCAGAACACCCTCTTTCCACCTAGTTGAGTGGTGAATGATAGTTGAACTTGGGGTTGAGATATGTTATGTGTGCAGTGTAATACGAGTTACTGATTAACGGGGAACCGTTGTAGTGTAGGAAGAACTACTGCGGTGAGACCGTTATGACGGTCAAAGGTCCGCTATAGCAGATCCACCACAGCAGAGTTGTGACCATGGTAGCAGACTCCTGGGGCAGTAAGTCAGTTTTAAGTGAGATTTAGGGGTTTCCACCCGATTATTCTAAAGCACGGAAACTGAAGTGCTTAGGAATGATTTTTCCAGGGCAGAAGGGTTTCATCTTCCTAAGGTAATAATCTTTGCTTATTCTTTTTGTCTTTCGATTCCCTAACACCCTAGAATCAAAGGGGTGACCATTGCTAGTGAGATTCTAGTTAAAAACCCTAGAACTAAATACTAGGGTAACATTAATGGGTATCGATGGGTGTTGACTTCTAGTCTTAGAAGTGAGTAATTAGCACTTCCTAGAAAGAATGTGAATGTATTATTTCATCTTTATGATAATTTGAGACTTAGAAGTCATAAAACTTAGACCTTTAACATTAAAAAACTGCTTGAAAAGGATAGAGAGAGTACAAAATCCATGAATTGGGTTGGAATGATCATTGGGAGGTTAGAGCTTGATAATCTAACTCATGGGTAATGAATTGAACCGTGCAAACCGGTAGAATTGGGGGATTTTAAATTTCCAATGCCATTACTTTAAGGGTGGATTACTAAATGATCCTTGATTGCTTATTTTTAGACTTGGAAAATTCTGAAGCACTGAGAAAGGGAAAGGCTCTCGCGGAATAGCTTGATATTCGACTCTTCGATTGGTGTAGGTTATGATTTATAAGGAGTTAGACCTTACTTAATGATGTGTATATGTGTGAAGTAATAACATGCCTGGTTGGTCTTTAGACACAAATTGTTGTTGATATCATAATGTGTTAAATATGATCATGAACTAAACTTGAGATTGTAACGACCCATCTAATCGTTATAGCACCTTGATGACATAAACATGAGAAAATTTAAATCTTTTGAAAGTCTGAGTTATGTCCTCAGATATATGGATTATGTGATTGATAAATTTAGAATGAGCTAAATTGAAATCAGGTGAGCCTAGGCGCCAGACCACCGCAGTGGGCCGATTTTATGATAACGGGACCAGTACAGTAGAAGAGCCCTCGCCGCGGCGGGCGATGCGAATCAGAAACCCCGTAATTTTGTCCATGTGGGGTTTTAAAAACCTATTTCCATAAGGTTTGGTGAATATAAATACCCCAAAATAAAAGTTAGGATTTCTAACAAGGAAAAAAAATAAGGAGGCTAGAGAGGACAAGGACTTTACCCTTCGTCACGATAATTCTCCGCGAGAACTCAGAACTTGAGGCAAGCATGTAGGTGGGGACTTCTTGACAGAAGCTCGGCACCCAGAAAGGCTATGGCTTACCTATGTGTTATATTTTGATTAGCAAATCGTACATGTGTGTGTGATTGATATGCCATTGATGATAAAAAGGGAAGTTACCATGCTAATCACCTTTAGCCAGACTATATTCCATAGGTAAATACAAGAGGAAAGTACTCGAGAAAATATAAGAAAGGGGTAATAAAATTTTTGTAATAAGAAATTACGAGGGTACAAAGAGTCTTGAGTCTAGACTGTTGGGGTTTTGTCTTAGTTGGGAAATCATAAGGGCTACTTCTAAGGTATGTCCTGAATAAGGGACCAAAGTATGGTCAGGTTGTAGGTATTCAGATAGTCCATACGTTTGTATGAGTTAATGAGCTAATGGTTCACTTTTCATAGTTTATGTGTTTATGATTCTTATGATTTCCTGTTGAATTGATTGTTGCTCCCTAAGAAGAAAAGGTAATTTGGTTAATATGCATATGTTTAGTATGAGCCGATTGTAAAGAAACACTACAAGAGAAACCTAAGGGGAGGGCTTGGTCGAAGGACTGCCTAAGTAGTTCCGCTGCAGTGGCACTATAACCGCCGCAGCGAGACTGTTGTTGTGGCAGTGATACCACTGCAGTGAGGCCTAATCTAGTGAGCAGGCCAATTTACACAGCATTTTGGATGATTATGGGAATGCAGTAATATAATGAATAACTGAGTGTAAAGTGGCCTCAGGCCATGGTTATGTTAAGATTGTGTTGATTAATTCTCGTTGTTGAATGTAATTTCATTAACTGAACTGAACTGTGATATGTTGTTCCTGAAACTATGGGAGAAATCTGTGGTAACCAAGTGAGAAAATGAGGAGGCATGTTGAAATAGAAGAATAAGTCATCCTTATTTTGAGATAAGAGGCTCGTATCCGAGGTGGATACCCGGACAAGCGGATTAGTGCGATCAATCCTGTGCGTGAATATTTGGATATGAGTGGCTTGGGCCCGAGGTGAGCATCCAAACGAGTAGTATGGAATGTGTACACTAAAAAGTATGACTAAATATTCATATATCTGGGTGTACAGATATGAGTACACAGACAGGTATAATGAGATGTTCATATGGATGGGTGTACAATACATGAATTCCTAGAGTCCCCTGAAGGTCATTACTTGAAGGGCAGATATAAGACCCTCTAGAATGTGTATACAGTGATGTGATGGAGGCGTGTGCCCAACATATCACCGATGGTATGACTGTGAGATAGAAATTTGTACAGGCATGGTATAATATACATACAGTTGTGAGATAGAGATTGACAGGTATGGTAGGATATACATAGGACTATGAGACAGAGATCAGCACAGGTATGCATACGAGTGACAAAGAACAGATATACAAAGGTAATACATGATATGCCGATACGATTCGGGCAAGATGTGAGGAAATACAATGGTGAGACGATACATGATAAGATGATACATGTATATGTTTGTGCCCTTATTTTTGGAGGACCTAACTACAATGGTATGGTTTGATATTTTCCTTATTGTATATTTGAGTTATTTTATTTAATGTTGTGATTGAATGCTTATTTAATATGTTTACTATGAGTTGTAAAAAGGTAGCATGAATGATTTAACAAGGGTAGTGATTAACTAGGAGGTAGTTGATTTAGATATAGTATCGGGGAACGAGTAAGAAAAGGTGGACATTGAAAAGGATTAGTTAATATTGTTGAGTCCAAAATAGGGTCTTCTATGACGAAAATGGATTTAGTTAATAAAAATTGGGCTATGAATGAATAAGGCATGTTTAAAAATATTAAATGGTGGGTTGAAAAAGAAAAAAGGTCAGTGAGACGGGGCTAATGCCTAGATAGGGTGTTGCTGCAGCAAGTGAATTGCCGCTATCGCAAGTCCGTTATAGAAGTTAAGTGTCCGCTGTAGTGAGATAGCAAAACAAAATAGAGGTGTGTGATGGAATGCTAAAGTTTGGGGTATAGGTATATGAATATGGTTTGAGTTATATGAATTAATGAACTGAACGACGAATTGATAGGCTAAAATTATAAGTTAGAATTGTTGTTAGAATTGGTTAATCGGTTGCATGCTGATTATATACCAATGTGTGAACTAATCTTAGTCGGTCGATGATGCCTACCGATACATGTTGTGTACTGATACTACCTTGCTACACCTTTTTGGATGTAGGTTGTGGTAGATTTGAAGTTTCATGAATGGTGTGGAATACTCAACATTAGCTTCCGCATTCTCTCCACAGATAAAGCTATGTCATTTTTTTTATCGGTATGTTTAAAGCTCTTGTACCTGTTTAGACTAAATCTTGGGAGGTAATGGTATGGGAAAAGATTAATTTTAAATTTTAGAAATATTTAGTTTTGTGCAAATTATTGAGTATTGGATTATTTTATATGTTGGTCAAAGAGCGGTTCTCCTATCGAGCTAGAGTCAATGTAGGTGCCTGCATGACTCGCCCATTTCAGTCATGTCAGATGATGATTGCTAATAAATATATTATGAAAATTGAATACCTTAAGACATATATGTGTCCTTTCATACTTGTCAAGTAAATGGTTGACTATTGGTAAACACAACCAAGTTGATGAGAGTGACTTGATGCCTCTGAAAGATCATACTAAATGACCCCATGATAATATATTTATAAATTGAGAATCAAAAGGGTAACCTATTTTATCTTGAGATGAGTGGCTCGTGTCCTTGGGGAGCATCCGGATGAGCAGATGAGTGGGAGCGGGTACCATGTCTGTATAATACATGAATTTCTAGAGTCACCTGCAGGTCATGAATGGAAGGACAAAAATAAAACCCTCAGGCATGTGTGTATAAAAATAGTGTGAGTGAATATGTGATGATGTGACAGAGGTGTGTGCAAGGTACATTACTGGAGTGAAGTTCGTAAAAAACGAACTGACCGTTGAGGATTCATGTGTGTATAGTCCCTTGTGATGACTTGATTTTTGAGGACTTATGTATGCATATTCCTTATGATTTGTCGATGATTTGATTGTTGAGAGTCTATATGTCTATAATCCATTCGTTAAATTGATGAATCGATTGTTATTACACATGAAAGAATGATAAATTTTCTATTGAGCTTGGTTATATATACATATATTGAGTTGATGAATTGACTGAGAAAACTGCTAAGTGGAAAACTAAGATTGACAGCTTAGTCGAGGTAATGCCTACACAGTACTTGTAACGAATCCGAATGTCGTTACGAGATGGTTAAGGGCATAGAACACATAAATCTAGCTAAGGATGAGATATGGAGGTTGTGCAATAAACTAAGTATAGAACTTTGCGATTTTGGGTAGCTACTGGTCCGGGGGACCACTGCAGCGGTGGAATTTCCACTACAGCGAGATCGTGGTAGCAGTCGGAGTCCGTTCGAGGCAAAATGACGGAGTAACCTCTGAGACCGTTGCAACGACCCTATGGTCGCTGTAGCGGGTCCGCTGCAGCGGAAATGTGACCACTGCAGGCGGACGACGAAAATCATAAAGTGGGTTTTAAGTGAGAATTTTGGGGTTTTACCCCATTATTCTCAAAATCACGATCAAAAGGTCTAAACAACGGAAAAACCCTCCAGAGTAGTGAAACTCTTCACCAAGGTAAGATTTTTCGATTGTTTATCTCTACATGAGTAATGTTGATCTTAGAATCCTTATAGAACTCTAATGGTGGAATTTTGGGAGGGAGAAGACCCTAGATAGTTAGAATAGGGCTGAAATATGGGAAGTTTATGGTGTGTTTAGACTTGATAATTAGGACTATTGATCACTCCCCTAAGATTATTATTGAGAACAAAGATTATGCGAGAGTTGGGACCTAGAACTTAGTAGGATTTGGGTTCACTTTCAAAAGTGCCCTGAAGGGGAGGGTTTGATCATCTAAAACCCTTATTTCGAAGAGTGAGTAATGAATTTCTCTTTGTTTGTTGTAGATTTCGAGCAATATGAAGCTGTGAGAAAGGGCAAGGCTCTGGTGGAGTGATTGACTCTTCGTGTCCGGAATCGAGGTAGGTTATGGTTATAGGGATAGACCCTACATAATGACTTGTATGCTTATGTAATGATTATATTTGATTGGTCTTCAAACATTCCTTGTTATGAGCATATTTATGTGAATAAATGGAAATTATCATGATGATATAATATGAATATAATCTGTTGTTGAGATCATGTGAAAGTGTATAATGAACTCCGTATTATGAATCTATCATGTGAACTTAGTGTTGTATTTGAGCAAGTAAGGGAATGGAGTGTAGACTCTGATGAATTTATAGGTTTATATATATATGGTTTTGATTTTGTAATGCACCTTGTTGTGATTAAAGGATGAGAATGGATGAAATATTAACTGTTTCTTGAAATGAGAGGCTCGAGCCCGAGGGGAGTATCTGGGCGAGTGAATATTAATATTGAGTGGCTTGTGTCTGAAGGGAGCATTCAGATGAGAATATGAGTATGAGCGGGTACCACACTAGTACGGTACATGAATTTCTAGAGTCCCTTGCAGGTCATGACTGGAAGGAAAGAAATAAGACCCTCTGGCATGTGTGTACACTGATTGTGTGATTGAGTGTCATTGTGAGATGGTGGAGGCGTGTTCCCGTCATGTCATCTTTGGTTTTCAGATTATGCACGTTACTTATGTGATGTTGTTCTTATATGCAGATAAAATGTATGAAAATTGTGCTAAGAGTTTGTAGCAATTACGGTTATGTTATATGATTTTGGACATTGAAGAACATGTCTCTAGTTCAAAGTGTGACTTGTCACAATGTCGAAACTTGATGAGTGGATTATGCTGTATTTCCTATTGAACTCGTGAATGATTCTTGGTGATGTTAATTGTTGTTCTTCACTGTGCTTATCTGAGAGATATTTGTGGATTATGTGAATAATAAACCTGTTAAGCTGAAGAACTGGGAAAGTGCAGCATAGTCGAGCTACTGCCTAAGATAGTACCGCTGCAGAGAAAACCTTTTCGCTACGGCGAGACCGCTGTAGCAGTCAAGTGACTGCTGCAGCGAATGACCCAATCCAGTGAGCAGGCCGGCTGTTTCCCTGTGTAGAGCTAATATGTATGAAATGTTCTGTAGGTTCTCTTTTTGTTGAAGACTAGTCTTGTATTGTTATTACTGTGCATATTTGTTATTATTTAGGGTCAGCCGATGATTCCTACCAGTACTGTGCTTTGTATTGACCCTACGCCTGCACTTCTTTTCTGAGTGCAGAATTTGACCTAGGAAGTTCCTCACGTCCTCACTTATAAAGCAATTAGTAGAGTTTTGAGAGGTGAGCTGACCAAGGAGGAAATACTACTCTCCCGTCGAGGATGTTTCTTTTTTTTGCAGACATTTGATTTTTCTTTTATATCATAGACTTAGCATTTCTTAAAGTTGTAAGGAGACGTCTGATGCAATGACAATCAGGTCTTGGGATTTGAAGTGAAGTTTGTTTTGAAATTGATTGCTCTTGATGATTAATTTAGTTAGTTTTATTTTTGGTAACAGTTTTCTTATGAATGATCAATTTTGGGGTATCATTTGGGGAATCCTTTGTTCACCCACCGAGGGATTAGTGTGGGTGCCAATCACAATCAATTTGATCGTAACAAAGTTGGTATCAGAGCTCTAGATTCGTTGATCTCATTGCACTAAGACGGGTCTAGTAGAGTCTCATAGATTAGTGTGGAGACGTCCATAACTTATCATCGAGAGGCTGCAGGACTTTAGGAAAACTCTCTCCTTCTTTCCTTTCGTGCTTTACTTGATTCCAATTGGTATATGGTGATCCAAATTGGTATCTAACAACTTTTTTCTTTCCTTCTCAGATGGTGAAAACACGTGCAAACGGTGACAGAGACGCAACACCTGAGCCAGCAGTGGCGACTCCAGTTCGCATAAGAGGAAAGGGCTGAGGTCGTGGCCAGAGACCCGTTAGAGCTAGAGGAGGGGCCTATGCTCCTTCTCCAATCCGGGAGAGGTCTGTATCTCCCGTGTCACCAAAAGTGTAGGAGCAGGTGGCAGTTGAGGTTGAGG
The DNA here is from genome assembly GCA_018107945.1 of Datura stramonium. NCBI lineage: Eukaryota > Viridiplantae > Streptophyta > Magnoliopsida > Solanales > Solanaceae > Datura > Datura stramonium. The sequence goes on along the minus strand of JACEIK010000180.1, from coordinate 236,322 downwards.
TCCCGATGCTGGGAGAAGCTCCTGCCACGCCAGCATCTTTAGAGGTCCTAGCCAGGTCCTCAACCTTCTGAGCGGCCTTTTGGGCACCGGGGAAGCACCGGCAACTCCAGCGGGACAACAATTAGGAATTTAGCATGCAACTATTGTGGCCTCGCGGATTAATAACATATCAGAGGTTGTGATGTTTTCGAGGTCGGTGGCAGGACCAGTGATGATAGGGGAAGAGCACGACTTGTTTTAGAGGTTCACCAAGATGAAGCCTCCCACCTTCTACGACATAGAGGTAGAGAACACCTATGAATTAATCATAGATTGTCATTAAAGGCTCCATAAGATAGGAGCAGTGGAAAAGAATGGTGTTGAGTTCATCACCTTCCAGCTGATTGATGATGCAAAGCTCTGGTGGAGGGCTTTTGTGGAGTACAGACCAGTAGGGTCACCACTGTTGTCATGGACCCAATTCTGCTCCACATTCCTGGAGAAATATGTCTCCTGCACTCTAAGGGATAGGAGGCGGGATGAGTTCACTACCATTGAGTAGGGGAGCTCATTAGTTGCTGCATACGAGGCTAGGTTTCACTTCTTCTTCAGAAATGCTCTACCCTTACTACCCACCGAGGAGGAGAGGATCAAGTAATTTGTTAAAGGCCTGAATGTGGGTCTCTAGGTACCAGCTGCAGATGGTCTCTTTGGGTAAGACTTTTCAGGAGGTGGTAGAGTACGTGAAGTCGGTGGAAGGGGTGAGACAAGAGGGTTACGCTAGGAATGCCGAAAAGAAGGTTGGGATAGTTGGCTCTTTCAGTGGTTCTTATGGGAAGGCTCCAACACCACAGGGTTTCTCTGGGTGCCCTATTCAGTCTTCCATACAGGTGTCATCCGGAGGTCCACCAGGAACAACTCCGCGATCGTCAGATGTAGTTAGGGGTACTTAGATGGCTTGTTCTGATTTTGGGGATTGCCCTATTTCTTCTGTTCCAGCTCAGAGACCAGTTAGTGTGAAGGTTTGTTATGAATGTGGTAAGTATTGACACATCCGAAGATGGTGCCCTAGGTTCAGACAGGTCAGGAAGGTTGCTCCTCATCTGGCTCCTCGAGCTCCGTCCCCTACCGGAAGAGGAGGTAGCGCTTTCAGTCAGGATCATCCACAGCTGGGACGAGGTGGTCCATCGGCTTCTAGAGGTGGTATTCAGCAGGGAAGAGGACGTGCTCAGGTGGGTACGGGTGGCACAACCCAATTAGGGCGATTCTCAGGCAGGTAACTAGGCCCATTTCTATGCTTTTCCTGGTAGACTAGAGGCAAAGGCTTTAGATGCCGTCATTATAGGTACTATTTTTGTCTGTGACCGAGTGGCTATGGCTTTGTTCGACCTGGGCTATATATTTTTTTACATGTTTGCTTACTTTGCTTTGGGTCTGGATCTTGTGTATGATGTGGTTACTACTCCTATCCGTGTATCTACTCCCATTGGAGATTTTATGTTAGTAGATAGGGTTGCTCATAATTGCATTATTGATTTTATGGGATATGACACTCTGGTAGACATAGTGATCTTAGACGTGCTTAATTTTGATGTGATTTTGGAAATGAGTTGGTTTTCCCTTTACCATGCCATTCTGATTTCTATGCTAAGACTGTCACTATATGGGGTCTAGGGTTGTCTAGGTTGGGGTTGAAAGGGAATTGTATCCCTACTCTTAAGAAGCTTATTTTTTATATTCGTGCTCGTAAGTTGATAAAGCGGGGTTGTTCAGCATACTTAGCACATGTTTGGGACACTAGTTTAGAGGGCCCTTCCATAGAGTCAGTCCCGGTAGTTTATGAATTCTTAAAGGGGTTCCCTGTAGATTTGCCCGGTATGCCATCGGACTATGACATAGATTTTTGTGGACTTATAATCAGGAGCCCGGCCCATTTCTATTCCTCCATACCGAATGACACTTGCAGAGTTGATAGAACTCAAGGAGCAATTGCAGGAGTTTCTCAGTAAAATATTTATTAGACAAAGTGTATCATCGTGGGGTGCCCTGGTTCTGTTTGTAAAGAAGAAGGATGTAGTATGTAGATGTTCATCGATTACTGCCAGTTGAATAAGGTAACTATTCGAAATAAGTACCCTCTTCCTCGGATAGATGACCTGTTTGACCAGTTATAGGGAGCGGCTGTATTTTCAAAGATTGATTTGAGGCCAGGGTATCACCAGTTGAAAAATCGAGCTGAAGATATTCCCAAGACATCCTTTCAAACAAGGTACATGCATTATGAGTTTCTGGTCATGTCATTCAAACTCACTAATGCCCCGACCGCGCTCATGAGCCTGATGAATAGTATTTTCAAACCCTACCTAGATTCTTTTATTATTGTGTTTATTGAATATATCTTGGTGTATTCTAAGATCAAGCAGGAGCATGAAAATCATTTAACGATTGTGCTGGAATTGCTGAAAGAGAAGCAATTGTATGCCAAATTCACCAAGTGCGATTTTTGGTTGGAATCAGTGTCCTTCCTGGTGCATGTGGTTTCCAAGGAGGGAATCTTAGTTTATCCACAGAAGGTGGAGGCGGTCAGAGCTGGGCAAGGCCAACTAATGTGACAGAAATCTGGAGTTTTGTGGGGCTGGCCAGTTACTACCGTCGATTCATGAAGGGATTCGCCTCCATCGCTTTGGCATTGACCATGTTGACACAAAAGGATGTGCCCTTCCAGTGGTTAGAGGAATACAAAGAGAGCTTTCAGAAACTCAAGACTCTGCCAATCACAGTACCTATTTTGGTGTTACCCGTGGAAGGTAAGGATTTTGTTGTGTATTACGTATGCCTCGAGACAACTGAAGGTGCATGAAAATAACTGCCACGCACATGATCTGGAGTTAGCAGTGGTGGTGTTCGCACTGAAAATTGGAAGGCACTATCTGTATGGAGCTCGGTGTGAGGTGTTCATGGATCACCGCAGTTTACAGTGTGTATTCTCCCCGAAAGATCTCAATTTGAGGTAGAGGAGATGGATGGAGTTGCTTAAGGATTACGACATCACCATCTTGTTTCAACTAGGAAAAGCCAATGTGGTGGCAGATGCGTTGAGAAGGAATACGGTGAGCATGGGCAATCTGGCTTTCTTGGAGTATTCTCAATGGTCAATGACTAGGGAAGTCCAGACCTTGGTAAACAACTTAGTGGGATTGTTGCTGACCAAATTGGTGGAGTGTGGAAATCAAAACTAGACAATTTGAAGATGAAAAACTGGGTAAAATTCGGGATAAAGTCCTGGGGGAGAGGCCAAGGAAGCAGTGTTAGATGATGAAGGGGTCTTGAGAATAAAGGGGTGTGTGTGTGTTCCCCGAGTTGGTGAGCTAATAAAAACTCTCTTGGAAGAAGCTCACAACTAGAGGTACTTCATTCACCCCGGAGTCACGAAGATGTACCACAATCTAAAAAGCATTATTGGTGGGGTAGGATGAAGCGAGACATTGTGGACTATGTGAATCAGTATTTAAATTGTCAACAAGTGAAGTACGAGCACAAAAAGCCTGGAGAAGTTCTTCAGCGAATGCCTATCCTCGAGTGGAAACGGGAGAGGATAGCTATGAACTTTGTGGTTGTTCTTCCCAAGACTTCGGGGAAGTTTTACTCAATTTGGGTCATAGTGGACAGGTTGACCAAGTCTACTTATTTCTTGCCGGTCCAGGTGACTTACAATGCGGACAAACTAGCCAAGCTGTATGTGAAGGAAGTTATTCAGTTACATGGGGTTCCTGTTTTCATTGTATCAGACAGGGGCACTCAGTTCACTTCCCAGTCTTGGAGGACTTTGTAGGCCGAGTTGAGTACAAGGTTGGACTTGAGCACAACCTTCCATCCTCAGACAGACGGGCAATCAGAACGCACTATTCAAGTGCTGGAGGATATGCTCCGTGCGTGCGTGATAGACTTTGGGGGTCATTGGGACAAGTTCTTACCCTTGGCAGAGTTCACCTACGACAATAACTACTACTCAAGCATTGGTATGACACCTTTTGAAGCCTTGTATGGGAGAAAGTGCAGATCACCAATTGGGTGGTTTGATGCGTTTGAGGGACCTTGGGGGAAGAATTTGTTAAAGGAGACCTTAGAAAAGGTTCGAATCATTCAGGACCATCTGTTGGCTGCTTAGAGTAGGCAGAAGAAATACAAAGACAAGAAAGTCAGGGACATGGAGTTCATGGAAGGGGAGCAAGTGCAACTCAAGGTGTCCCCCATGAAGGGGGTGATGAGGTTCGGAAAGTGGGGCAAGCTCAGCCGGAGGTATATTGGGCCATTTAAAATACTCCGACGTATAGGGGAAGTGGCTTATGAGTTGGCATTGCCGCTAGGATTGTCTAGAGTGCATCCCACATTTTATGTGTCTATGCTGAAAAAGTACCATGGTGATGGAACGCATATCATCAAGTGGTACTCTGTGCTGCTACATGAGAATCTGTCATATGAGCATGAACCTGTAGCAATATTGGCCAGAGAGGTTCGGAAGTTGAGGTTCAAGGAGATTCCGACAGTAAAAGTCCAGTGGAAGAACTGTCCGGTGGAATAAGCCACTTGGGAGACCAAGGCTGATATGCGGGTTAAATATCCCTTGTTGTTCATAGAATCTGGTATGTTTCCTTCCTACTTTTGTATAGACCATTCAGGGATTAACGATATTTTAATTGGTATCTGATATAACGACTCGGACATTGTTACGAGATGGTTAAGGGCATAGAACATAGAAATCTAGCTAAGGATGAGATAGAGAGGTTGTGAAATAAACTAAATATAGAACTTTGCGATTTTGGATAGCTACTGGTCCGAGGGACCGCTACAGCGGTGGGATTTCCACTGCACCGAGACTGTGGTAATGGTCGAAGTCCTGCTGTGGAGTAACAGTTGGGACTGCCGCAACGACCCTATGACCGCTGTAGCGGGTCCGCTGCAGCAGATGATGGGAATCAGAAAGTGGGTTTTAAGTGGGAATTTCAGGATTTTACCCCATTATTCTCATAATCATTATCAAAAGGTCTAAACAACGGAAAAACCCTCAAGAGCAATGAAACTCTTCACCACGATAAGATTTTTCGATTGTTTATGTTTACATGAGTAATGTTGATCCTAGAATCCTTATAGACCTTTAATGGTGGAATTTTGGGAGGGAGAAAACCCTAGATAGTTAGACTAGGGCTGAAATATGGGAAGATTATGGTATGTTTAGACTTGATAATTAGGACTATTGATCACTTTCGTAAGATTATTGTTGAGAACAAGGATTATCTGAGAATTGGGACCTAGAACTTAGTAGAATTAGGTTTCACTTTCGAAAGTGCCCTGAAGGGGAGGGTTTGATCGTCTAAAACCCTTATTCAAAGAGTGAGTAAGGAATTACTTTTTGTTTTATTGTAGATTATGATCAATCCGAAGGTGTGAGAAAGGGCAAGGCTCCAGTGGAGTGATTGACTCTTCGTGTTCGGAATCGAGGTAGGTTATAGTTATAGGGATAGACCCTGCGTAATGGCTTGTAAGCTTATGTAATGATTTTATTTGATTAGTATTCGGACATTCCTTTTTATGAGAATTTTTATGTGAATAAATGAAAATTATCATGCTGATATAAGATGAATATAATTTGTTGTTGAGATCATGTGGAAGTGTGTAATGAACTTTGTATTATGAATCTATCATGTTAACTTAGTGTTGTATTTGAGAAAGTAAGGGAATGGAGTGTAGACTCTGATGAATTGATAGGTTTATATATATATGGTTTTGATTTTGTAATGCACCTTGTTGTGATTAAAGGATGAGAATGGCTGAAATATTTACTGTTTCTTGAAATGAGAGCTCAAGCTCGAGGGGAGTATCTGGGCGAGTGAATATTATTATTGAGTGGCTTGTGTCTGAGGGGAGCATCCAGACGAGCATATGAGTATGAGCGGGTACCATGCCAGTACGGTACATGAATTTCTTGAGTCCCTTCCAGGTGATGACTGGAAGGGCAGAAATAAGACCCTCTGGCATGTGTGTACACTGACTGTGTGATTGTGTGTAACAGTGAGATGGTGGAGGCGTGTTCCCGTCATGTCATCTTTGATTTTCATATTATGCACGTTACTTATGTGATGTTGTCCTTATATGCAAATGAAGTGTATGAAAAATATGCTAAGAGGCTGTGTCAATTACGGTTATGTTATGTGATTTTGGATATTGAAGAACATGTCTCTATTTCTGAGTGTGACTTGTCACAATGTCGGAACTTGATGAGTGGATTCTGCTGCATTTCCTGTTGAACTCGTGAGTGATTCTTGGTGATGTTATTGTTCTTAAATGTGCTTATCTGTGAGATATTGGTGGATTATGTGAATAATGAACCTGTTAAGCTAAGAACTGAGAAAGTG
>JACEIK010000180.1:180802-202811 GCA_018107945.1 Datura stramonium | reverse complement strand
ATCATGTTGGTTAGCACATATCTTCACATTCATATAAAATCACATGAAAATGTATAAAATAACTTAGCTAAACAAGACTAATTTAAGTTATAAGCGTATCCCGGGCATGCTATTTTTGCCCGTGATCAGGGTGCCCCCATGTTGTTTGTGAAAAAGAAAGATGGTAGCATGTGGATATGCATTGATTACCATCAACTAAATAAGGTAACTATGAACAAATATCCCCTTTCCCAGATAGATGACTTTTTTGATCGGCTACAAGGTGCAACAATGTTCTCAAAGATTACTTTGAGATCAGGCTATCATCAGCTGAATATTCATGCTGAGGATATTCCGAAGACAACTTTTCAAATCAGGTATAGGCATAATGAGTTCCTGGTCATGTCATTTAATTCACAAATGCTCTAGTAGTGTTCATAAGCATGATGAACGGTATTTTCAAACCCTACCTCAATTCCTTTGTAATAATTTTTATTATCAATATTTTGGTGTATTCCAAGACTAAATAGGAACATGAGAATCACCTGAGGATTATGTTGAGGCTGCTGAAGGAGAAGCAACTTTATGCAAAGTTCATTAAATGTGAATTTTGGCTGGAATAGTGTTGTTTCTGGGGCATGTAGTCTCCAAGGAAGGTATTAAAGTGGATCCACAGAAGGTAGAGGTGGTCGAAAATTGGGCAAGGCCCATTATGGTGATAGAGATTTGGAGCTTAGTGGGGCTAGCCAGTTATTACCGCCAGTTCGTGAAGGTTTTGCGACCATTGCCTCTCGATTGACAAGACTGACTCAGAAAGACGTACAATTTAAGTGGTCAGAAGAGTGTGAAGAGAGCTTCCAAAATCTAAAAACCTTGCTAACCACGACACTTATTCTGGTACTACCAGCAAAAGGTAAAGATTTTATGATTTATTGTGATGCCTCACGGTCTGGATTGGGTGTTGTGTTACTGTAAGAAGGGCAGATCATTGCATATACTTCTAGATAGTTGAAAGTGCTTGAGAAAAATTACCCCACGCATGACTTGGAATTGGCACTGGTGGTATTCACCCTGAAAATCTAGAGACATTACTTGTATGGGGCACGTTGTGAGGTGTTCACAGACCATCACAGATTGCGGTATGTGTTCTCTCAAAAAGATCTCAACTTAAGACAGCGAAAATGGATGGAACTTCTTAAGGACTACGATGTCACAGTTCTATATCACCCAGGGAAGGAGAATATAGTGACAGATGCCTTGATCCAGAAAGCGGTGAGCATGGGTAGCTTGGCTTGCTTGGAAGCTGCTCGGCGTTCAATGGACAGAGAAGTTCAAACATTGGCCAACATCCTGGTGGGACTTATGTTGCCATAGTCAGGAATAATATTAGCCAGTGTGGAAGCTAGATCTTCGCCGTTTGATGAATTTAAATCTAAGAAGTTTGAGGATGAAAGGTTGCATAAGATTCGTGACCAGGTCTTGCAAGGGGAGGCGAAAGAGGTGACAATACACGACGAAAGGGTTTTTTGGATAAGGGGGCGTGTTTGTTTTTCTTGTGTTGGGGAGCTGATCAAAACTATCTTGTCAGAAGCTCATAGCTCGAGGTACTCTATCCATCCTGGAGTTATCAAGATGTATCATGATTTGAAGCGACAACTATTGGTGGAGCAGAATAAAGAGAGACATCATTGAGCATGTTGCCTAATGCCTTAACTGTCAACAGGTAAAATATGAGCATCAAAATCCTGGGGGAGTACTTCAGAAAATACCCATCCTAGAGTGGAAATAAGAGTGGATAGCGATGGACTTTATGGTTGGCCTTTTGAAGATGTTGGAAAAGTTTGACTCCACTTGGGTTATGTTAATAGATTGACTAAGTTTTCCCATTTCTTGCCTATTCAGGTGACTTACAATGCAAAGAGACTGGTCAAACTATATATGAAATAGGTGATTTGGCTGCATAGAGTGCCAGTTTCGATCATCTCAGATAGGGGTACATAGTTCACTTTCCACTTTTAGAGAACCTTGCAGGATGAACTATGTAGCAGGTTGTACTTGAGCACGGACTTTCACCCGCAGGGACAGTTGAAGCGAACAATCTAGGTGTTAGAGGACATGCTTTGGGTCTGTGTGATCGACTTTGGTGGCCATTAGGACAAGTTTCTACCTTTGGCAGAATTTCCTTATAATAAAAGCTATCACTCCAGCATTGGCATGGAGCCATTCGAGGCCCTTTACGAAGGAAATATAGTTCCCTAATCAACTGGTTTGATGCATTTGAGATGAGACCATTGAGCACTGGTTTGCTAAAAGAGTCCTTAGAGAAAGCTAGGGTGATTCAAGAACAACTAGTGGATGCTCAAAGCAGGCAGAAGCAGTATGCAGATAAAGAGGTGAGAGATATGGAGTTCACAAGGTTTCCCCATGAAGGAAGTAATGAGATTTGAGAAGTAGGTCAAGCATAGCCCAAGGTATGAAAACTGAAGAACTTAGGGGCGATTTTTCAAGGGCAGAAGGGTTTCATCTTTCCAAGGTAATAATCCTTACTTATTCTTTCCGTCTTTTGATTCCCTAGAATCCTATAATCAAAGGGGTGATCCTTTCTAGTGAGATTCTAGTTAAGAACCCAAGAACTGAAGACTAGGACAGGGGAATGGGCATCTATAGGTGTTTATTCTTAGTCTTATAAGTGATTAATTAGCACTTCCTAGGAAGAATGTGAATGTATTATTTCATCTTTACCATAATTTAAGACCTAGAAGTCATAAAGCTTGGATCTTTAGTATTAAAAAACTGCTTGAAAAAGGTTAAGGGAGTAGAAACTCCATGAATTGGGTTGGAATGACCATTGGAAGGTTAGATCCTGATAATCTAACTCATGGGTAATGAATTGAACCGTGCTAACGGGTAGAATTGGGGGAGTTTAAATTTTCAATGCCATACTTGAAGGGTGGATTACTAAATGCTCATTGATTGCTTGTTTTAGACATTGAACATTCTGAAGCACTGAGGAAGGGTAAGGTTCTCATGAAATAGTTTGATATTCGAGTCTTCGGTTGAGGTAGGTTATGATTTATAAGGAGTTAGGCCTTACTTAATGATGTGTATATGTGTGAAGTAATAACATGCCTGGTTGGTCTTCGGACACAAATTGTTGTTGATATCATGATATGTTAGATATGATCGTGAACTAAACTTGAGATGATGGTTGTTGATAAACTCTCAAAATACACCTCTCATTTAAAGAAGGCGTAAGCGATCGTTGTATCGAAATAAATATTTCCGGCAGATGTCAAAGCCGAATCACACGGAGAATTGAGTCGATAATCCAAGAGTTATAAACTAATTCAAACAAGAATGCATAGTTGTTCAACATTTGAAAAGTAAACTTGGGGGATTAAGGGAAAAACACTATCTAATTCTAAATTAAAACTAAGTGGGGGGGATTTCAATTGTTGCAATCACAAGTGATATAGCTAGGGCAATTCTATAGATGAGATCACAACTAAATCCTATTGTCTTCAATGCCTTAAACTCAAAATAGCATAGATAGCAGTGGATAATTCACATTCTTTTTTTTTCAACCATAAGAATATTTATGCCTTGGGTTTTCTCAAATCCCAAAGCCAAATCAAGTTATCAATCACACAAGCTTGAGGAAGGACTAGCTATTTCTAGCCTTGACCTTTAATGGAGTGAAAATGTGGGTCTCAACTATCTCTAGCTTAATCCCACACACTAGCACTCCAATTCCTCACTTATATCTTCTCACTAAATTCTCACCTTTCTCTCTCAAGCAAAATCAAGAAAAGTAAAGCACAATTTATATTTGCAAACAATCAATTTTAGCAATTAAAACCTAGGAGAAGATAGTAGATCTATACTTGCAATAAGAATCCAAGAGAAATTTATCAAAACCTAATCAAATTTAACAAACCCACCATGAATATACCTCTAGCTATCAAATTAGCCAAGAATATTTAAAGATAGAGAGAAGATACCAAGAGGATTCTCCTCACATTCATCACATTAGCTTCACAAATTTGCTTCACAAGCTCTTACAATAATGGTGAAATTTCCCCAAAATGGATTAAAGAAAAAGAAGAAGAAAAGTACTATCTAAATCTACAATTCTATATTCAAAGGATTTTACCAAAAATTATATGAAAAAGATGACGTCTAGATGATTGAATGCGTGGTGTACAATGAAAGTTTTGTAAATATCTGTACTTTCTTGTGTACAACTTTCACCGAATGTCCTTGAGGCTTTTAGATGCTTTGAATACCTTTCTAGACCTTTTTACCCTTCATTGGACGGCTTCACTTGCGAAGCACCGGCGTTTAGCTGGTGCGAATCCGCGGAGCACCGAACCATTGGCGGTGGAAAATAGTGGGCCGGCAGGGAGAGCTTGTCACTACTCGAACATAGGCCCGAATCGAGGCACGGGACAAGGAGCCTTGAGAAACCCCAAGTCGACCCATGGCATGAACATACTTCTAACTCAATTAATAAAGCGGAAGACTTGACATACATAGAGGAAGTCTAAGCATAACATAACATCAAAATTGGAATCCACATAAAACATGACGAGCTGACTACTACATATTATCGGAAAGCCTCTGCATAACTAATGGGTTTATAGGAACACCCCCAACTAACCCAAAAAATCTAAAAACTGAAAGTACAAAGATATCTGATAAAAAATGGTCCTCGGGATATGAGGAATCACCACGAAGTTGGATGCTAACTCCGGAACTGGCTAATGGCGGGGCCGAGTATGAAGATCGGATCCTGTATCATAAAACGATACAACATAGAGTATGCGGTCAATACGTAGAATGTACCGAGTATGAAAGGTAAGTAAAACCGCTGAAATAAGTAAAGTTATTTAAAACATAATCAAATCAAGAATCTAAAAGTAGGGCTTGCATGCTATTTTTTGAAATCATAATCTGAACATAACTGAACATCATAACTAAATCGAATGATATATCATGAATGATACACATGCATAATTGAAATCATGAGAAACGATGGGAGACTCGTCTTAAAAACGACATTACTACGATAGAGCTTACGCGGTCCCAACTATTAAACTCAAGAGGGCAGAGCCGTCCAAAGCTTGCCAGGGCTAAGGATGAAACCATGATATCGATATCAAGCTCAAGGTCCATTCGGGGTAGGGGATAGCTCACAAGGGAGGTCCCAAAGTATATATGTATAAACCTACGTTAGCGTGTAGTTTTGAGACATATGATGGATCGACCCTTAGCCTACTCGGTGCTAGACTCTATTCCCAAAAACATGCATATGCTCTCCATCATTTTTCAATGAAGCTTACCATCGTCTATTGACGAAGCTTAATAATCAAATGCATATCAAATCTGAAATCATATATGAGGAGTTTTTGCACAAACCATACCACAAGTTGAACATAAATGGGAGTCTTAACTCCAAAACCATATGGTAAGCTTATTCATGAAATCATAAATCATACTTGAACATATGGGCATTGGCTAATACTTAAACATGCTTGAAAATATTTAATTCACTTGAAAACATGATCATAAACATGGGTAACTTGAAAACATGCTTCTCATCAATAATATCTCATCATACTTGAACATTCATCATAAATCTCAACTTTCATGAACTTCTCATAAATGAGTCTTTTAATTTATAAATCTTGAAAACATAATTATAATTGAAAATAATGTAAAAATTTCCCATGAATCATAATTAAATTGTAGAAACATACTTAGATCATACCCATATAGAAAATTAGGATTTTCATGCATTGTGTTAAAACCCCATTGAATTCAACATATGGATTTTCATGATTTAGAGAGGGATTGGGCATGGGTGTGAATGAAGTCACCCATTCATAACCCTACATACCTGGGTTGATGATCCCTTGAATTTCCTTGAAGAGTCTAAGAAGATTTGAAGAGGTTGAATAAGAACCCTAGCTCCTTTCTTAAGAGAAAATCCAACTATTTATCTTTTGGAGAGGGTGAAGATTTAGGCTAGGTTAATCTCTTTAATCTGACCTTAAAAAAGCCCTTAACGATGTCATTTAGGAGTTAGAAGTATAGGAGTTTATCAAAATACTTCCAAACTACCAAAAAAAGACCTAGAACTGGCAATTCCAACGACCAACAGGAAGGGTCGTTGGTTGCTACAATGGCCCGTTCTGAGGTTCGTTGTTGCCTGCTGCTGCTTCACTAAACTGCTCATAACTTTTTACTCCAAATGCCTATTGATGCAAGGTCAGATGCGTTGGAAAGAAGACTTCAAGGGCTTCAATTTAAGGTCTGAATCACCCAAAAATATTTTGTAAAATGGGAGATATGCTCGTTTGAAGTTGACCCTTATAAGAACTTAAGAGAACACTCAATCGGTAAGGAGGCTCTCAACTCAACTTTGTGCTAGAGGTTCCTTATGACCTTAATTGCACCCAATGCACTTCTTATACTTAGGAATTGACCTTAACAACTTGTTTTCATAAATGAATCATGCTTCTGTCTATCCATATACCTAAAATGGTTCCAAACTTAGGCCGAGATTTTCAGCAAACTGGCAGAACCAATGACCCATCCAATGGGCTAGGGTAACAAACAATGGACCGTTGGTCTATTCATTGGTTTTCCCCATTCTTCCTTCAAAATTCTCTGAATATGTTTCAATAACCACAAATAATGATTCGTTCAACCAAGCCACGGTCCATACAATCCCTCCTGGGATCCGTACAAATTTCTCACAGCTCTTTGGACATGAAACAACGAACACCTCCAACGACCCGTTGGACCCTACAACGAATCATACTGAGGTTCGTTGTTTGGTTCTGGTATTGTTTTTCTACTTTTTTCTATCGTAAGCCTCATATTTGACCTAGGGAATTTTTTGAGTGTTACAGTATCTCCCCCTTGGGAACATTCTTCCTCGAATGTAGATCAAGCATACTGAAAGTCTAGGGAAGGAACTGCAATCCCAAAATCGAAGAACTGAAGATGAAAACTGATGGAGTGATTGACTCCGGACTGAGATTCTTGATTGAACTGAATTCATGAAACATATGTGCATGCTAAGACATAAAAGGAACCGAGAGACATAAACTTGACATGAAACTGAATATAATACTAAGGAGAAAACTGATACCTCAAGTTGGAACTGAGCCGGAATGGAAAAGATATGGTTCTTAGCCATTATATCTGCTTTGGCCTCCAAGGTAGTTCCCTCAATAAGATGATTTCTCCACAGAATCTTCACCGAGGCTACTAACTTATTTCTAAACTTATGAAACTAATGATCAAGGACCCCCAATGGTACCTCCTCCTAGGTAAGTCTATCCTTCACCCCAATGTCCTCTACCAAAATCACTAAAGATGGATCTCCGATGCATTTCTTCAACAAGGACACATGAAACACCGGATGCACCGAAGCTAACTCCGCTAGTAGCTCCAGGCCACCTTTCCAACACGTCTCACAATTCTATATGGCCCAACAGACTGGGGACAAAGCTTCCCCTTCCTACCGATCCTCAAAGAGTCAAGAAATCTCCACTTGCCTCAAAACAAAGCTCACGCATTAAATTACAAATTTGCCCTTCTGTAACCCTTCTGAATGATCAAAATCTGGTCAAATACGTATTCTACATAAGAAAATAAAATCATGGACAACCCATATCGATATACTTCCATTTCGGATCAAAAAGTCAACCCCGGGCCCGCAAGGGCAAAACTAGAATTTTATTTGAAAAAAATCATGTTATCCATAACGTAAAGAACTAAAATATAAAATTTCATCCAAAATGGAGCTCAAATTGACTTTGCATTCATCAAAATATGATTTCTTAACTTTAGACTCAAATCCCCAATTTTCCTCCAATAAATTCATGGATAAAAATGAAAACCAACAGAAGAAATCATGGGAAAACACCAAATTAAGGATTAGATATTTACCCCCTTGTTAAATAGAGAAGAATTCTGCAAAAATCACTCAATTCCGAACTCCAGAACACCAAATATACTCAAAATACCAAGTAAACATAGTCTGTGCAAAAATACACTGTTCAGGTATTTGTATAGGGCTGCACCAGCAACATTAATTTTTACTAAAATGGCCATAACGTTATCATACAAAATCAAAATGCGACTATTCTTTTTCCTACAATTCCTAAATAATGATATGGACCTACTCATTCAATCAAAACTCCATTTGGTGCTTGTTTTCCCAGTCAGACATCATTTTTGCTCGTTCAAAAATTATTTCATCTTTTGCAATAAAAACCCGATCTTGACTTATCGAAATTGCACCAAACCTCTCAGATAACATCTATAATTCATGCTAAGAATTTTAAAAGTCTCGGAATAATTTTTAATCTCAAAAACTAAAAAAGAACCTTTGAATTGTCACATTTTATGCTTAAAAGCATGCTAAACACACAAAACGTTCAAAACCACCTAAAACTCATCCGGAATCTTCTGGTCCCAAATCAAATATGCAATTCAATCATAAAACATATTTTGGACCTATTGGAATCATCAAATCACCGATATGAGGTAGTTTTGATTGAAAGTTGACCGTGGTCAAACTTAGCTTCCTTAAAGCTCATAAATTCAACCAATGGCTCAAATCACTCCTGAACACCTCGGGATTCATGCAAACTATCCAACTAAGTCATAAATCACCAACCGAAACTAACAGAGCTTTCAAAAACTAAATTCGAGCTCGTTAACCTGAAATGTTGACTTTGGACAAACTTCTCAAACTTCAAACCTTCAAAAAATGGAAAATCTTATCCAATCTTCATCGAATCATCTCGAAAATTGTGTCATCCATCTCCTAAAGTCATAAATAACAAAATAAAGACACGAAAAGGTTCAACCCAGGGAAAGGGACCAACAATCACAAAATGACCATGTGGGTTGTTACACTTCCAAGCTTGGCTAATAACTGCACTTCCTAAACTTCTACATACCCGACATCTATGGCAGGGATAGGGAGTTATCCTAAAGGTACACATTTTAACTATCATTTCCATCATGGTGGAACATTCAGAGATCTTAGAGTAAGGAAATTATGAGAATGAATCATTCAAAAAATCTAAGTTGCGCATATACTTGATATAACACAATCTTATGAGCCGAACATGATGAGAGACAGAATTTAACATACATAACGAGCTTATGATAGGGAACCAAGAACTATGGGTTTGTGGAGTAAGGCTAGAATCGCATGTCTGAAAGAGTCAATCCGAACCCTAGGGGTCTATACACAAGATTGAAGAGGGCGCAACTTTAATTAATCATAAGGGAAGTCATCGGACCCTGAAGAGATAAGCACTCTTTAGCTGTTAGTGCTGAGACTCCCTCAGTAGGACACTCCAGGTCTGTCCGGTCTCAAAGACCTACCATCTCCCCCTTAGCTTTAATCCATCATTCTGGGGTTCCTAGATCTTTTTTAGGGTCAGGCTAAACCACTAACTCGTGACTTTCAATCCGACTCAAAGGCCATCACCAAAGCTTCATACATACAACCATTCCATACTTTCAACAAAATAAATCTCATACTATGATATAAGAAGGGATCTTGTACCTTATACAGTAGTTCTTGGGACTAGCAACATGTCAGGTTCGATATAAAAACTTATAACATACCAGCCACTACATCTGAGGTTGGCTGCCACCTGCTCCAAGTAACCTGCTCCGCTGAGATGGGCGAGCTACTGACCTGATGATTGGCGCGCTGACTCTGCCCTTGCCTTGCTTAGCCGATGGGCAATTCCTGCGCATGTGTCCGACCTCCCCACATCCAAAATAGGTGCCTGAACCTACCAAATACTGTCCCACATGCTCCCTACCGTATTTCAAGCATATTGGCCGGCTAGCTAGGGTTTTTGGAAGGGTGGATGGGGCACGGCCTCTCTGGCCATCTCGTTTGGGTGAAGGGCGATCTCTGTGTTTATGACCGGGCCGGCCACAATAGAAGCAAACATCTAAACCCACCATGCACTTTCTTAGGTGGTTCTTCCCACAACGCTAGCAAACTGGATAGGTAATCTCCCTCACCCGAGGCCTGCTTCCCCGAACCCTAGCTACAGACCTCTGCCAGGGTTAAGCGCGGCTTCCACTACTTGACCCTTGCTGGGGACTTCCCAAGTCTTCGGTCCTGGGCCTTTTGTTCTTACCTTTTCCCCTCTTCAACTCTGCATCCATACTTGAACCACCAAACTTAGACACTCTTCCTCGTGAAGTCTTGAACCCTAGTAGTTGTCGCCTCTCCGGTAGGGTTCGCGGATGGAATAATCTATTGGTTAGGCTGGGTGATCATGGCCCGTATCAACACTCTGAACCAGGACACACTCCTCCAGCGCCCCGAGTTCTCGAGATCCGTAACCCGCCCGATCATGGGATCCATTGGGGTTGGTGGGGCTAACTGAATCCCATTGTCGCTCTAAGAAGACATGTTTCTGCACACGTGTATAACACGAAAGCTGTAGGAATGAGAGACATTTCATCGCACGACTTAGTTCACGAAAGAAGGAAACATTTCTTAAATGTCTCACTCTTCATCATAAGTGTAGCGCACTTTACACACATAAAAAAACTCTACTTAACGCGTTTTCGAACCCTAGGACACTTCAAAACCTAATGCTCGATACCAAGTTTTTCATGACCCAACATATGCCTTAAGGAGCACACGAGACAAGAGCCCCGAGAGACCTCTTACTGACCCATAACATAAATATACATCTAACTTAACCAAATAAAGCGGAAGACTTGACATAATAAATATAGCGGAAGCTTAAGAATAACATAACATCAAATCAAAATCCACATAATAGATGACGAGCCGATTTCTACATTTAGTCCGGGAAGCCTTCTACAAACCTGGATGAGTTGACGGGATAACACCCCAACAAACCCTGAAAGTTTAAAACTGCAAGTACAAAGGTAACTGATAGCAAATGGTCCTCAGATATGAGGACTCACCACTAAGCTAGATGCTAACTCGAATCGGCTAATGGTGGGGTTGAGTCTGAAGGGAGTTCCGTATCATAAAACGATACAAACATGGTGAGGCCGTGCGTGAAATGTACCGAGTATGCAAGGTAAGTAAAATTGCTTAAATAAGTAAAATCATTTAAAACATGCATAATATAAAACATAATCACATGCAAGAACTGGTAGGGGTTTGCATGCTATTTTTTGAAACCATAATTCGAACATAATTGAACACCATAATCAATCAAATGATTTATCATGATTGATAAACATGTATAATCAAATCACGTAGGAACAATAGGAGACCCGTCTTATAACCTACATTACTATGATAGAAATTAAGTGGTCCCAACTATTAAACTCAAGAGGGCAGAGTCAACCCAAAAGCTTGCCGTGGCTAAGGACGAAACCATGATATCGATATCAAGCTCAAGGTCCATTCGAGGCAGTGGATAGATCACAAGGGAGGTCCTAAGTATATATGTATAAAACCTACGTTAGTGTGTAGTTTTGAGGCATAGGATGGATCGACTTAGCCTACTCGGTGCTAGACTCCTATTCCCAAAATATGCATATGCTCTCCATCGTTTTTCAATGAAGCTTACAATCGTCTATTGACTAAGCTTAATAATCAAATGCATAATTGTAAAATCCAAATCATGAGGAGCTTTTGCACAAACCATACCACAAGTTGAACATAAATGGGAGTCTTAACTCCAAAACCATATGGTAAGCTTATTCGTGAAATCATAAATCATACTTGAACATATGGACATTGGCCAATACTTAAACATGTTTGAAAATATTTAATTCACTTGAAAACATGATCATAAACATGGGTAACTTGAAAACATACTTTTCATCAATAATATCTCATCATACTTGAACATTCATCATAAATCTCAACTTTCATGAACTTCTCATAAATGGGCCTTTTAATTTATAAAGCTTGAAAATATAAAACTTGCCCATGAATCATAATTCAATAGTAGAAACATACTTAGATCATACCCATGTATAAAATTATAAATTTCATGCGTTGTGTTAAAATACCATAGAATTCAAAATATGAATTTTCATGATTTAAAAGGATTGGCATGGGTGTGAACGACCACTCCATTCATAACCCTACATACATAAGTTGATGATCCCTTGACTTTCACTTGAAGAGTTCTAAGAAGATTCAAGAGGTCAAGAAGAACCCCGCTCCTTTCTTGAGAGAAAATTCAACTATTGATCTTTTGAGAGGGTGATTTAGATTAGGTTAATCCCTTTAATCCGACCTTAAGAAAGCCCAAAATAATCGTTATATAGGAGTTAGAAGCATAGAAGCTTACTAAAATACTCCCCAAAATGTCAAAAAAGACTGAACCTGGGCAGTTCCAACAACCAACAATAGGAAGGGTCATTGGTTGCTACAACGGCCATTCTGAGTTTCCTGTTGTTGCCTGATGCTGCTTCACTAAACCGCTCATAACCTTTTACTCCGAACTCCTATTGATGCAAGGTCGCATGCGTTGAAAGAAGAATTCAAGTGGATTCATTCTGGCGGTGTTGAATCACCCAAAAATATTTTGTAAAATGGGGGCTATACTCGTTTGATGTTGACCCTTGTAAGAACTTAAACGAACACGCACCGGTAAGGAGGCTCTCAACTCAACTTTGTGCTAGAGGTTCCTTATGATCTTAATTTGCATTCAATGCACTTATTATACTTAGAAATTGACCTTAACACCTTATTTTCATAAATTAATCATGTTTGGGTTCATCCATATACCTAGAACGGTTTCAAAACTTAGGCCGATATTTTTAGCAAATTGGTAGAACCAACGACCCGCCCAATGGGTCGGGCACAAATAACGGACCATTGGTATTTTCATTGGTTTTTCCCATTCTTCCTTCAAAATTCTCTCAATATGTTTCACCACACAGTGATTCGTTCAACCAAGCTACGGTCCATACAATCCCTTCGTGGGTTGTGGGAAAATTTCTTACAACTCTTTGGATATGAAACAACGAGCACCTCCAATGACCCATTGGACCCTAAGCAATGAATTGTACCGAGGTTCGCATTTGGTTCTCGTATTATTTTTCCGTTGTTTTCATTGTGTTTCCGAGTAATGCACTGGGGAACTTTTTGAGTGTTACAAAGCTGGTGGCTCAAGCGGCGTTTTTACCTGTGGCATTCTGACCA
Organism: Datura stramonium; assembly: GCA_018107945.1. NCBI lineage: Eukaryota > Viridiplantae > Streptophyta > Magnoliopsida > Solanales > Solanaceae > Datura > Datura stramonium. The sequence goes on along the minus strand of JACEIK010000180.1, from coordinate 189,631 downwards.
AATGCCAGAGTAGCCTAGATAGAGCAGTTGCATAGGTGTTTTGCCCGCATTTCGCTCTCTTCCGATCCGCGTTTAGCCGATTCAAAGATGTCCTTATACCTTTTTTGAGCTCGAATCCTCCATTATCTTTGACTCCTCTCCTCCATATGCTAACTCATCAAATTTCATCTCAAACTCCATGTGCTTTGCTCGATTTCATGCTTTCTCTACTCACATGAAGTCCTCAAAGAATCAAAGAGAAAGTGCATAAAATCTTTATAAACGACTCAAAAACTAGCGTAAAACTCATGCTGAGCCTAACGTAGTTGATAAATTTCTAACTCATCGCTTGTTGATAAATTTGTTATGAAAATTGAATACCTTGAGTCATATATGTGTCCTTTCATACTTGTCAAGTAAATGATTGAGTATTGGTAAACATAAACAAGTTGATGAGAGTGACTTGATGCCTCTAAAAGGTCATACTAAATGACCCCGTGATGATATATTTATAAATTGAGAATAAACATAACCTGTTTCGAGATGAGTGGCTCATGCCCAAGGGGAGCATCCGGGCGAGCGATTATGATTGAGTACCTCAGACCGAGGGGATCATTCGAACAAGCAACATGAATGGAAGTGGTTACCACGCCGGGTACAATATATGAATTTCTAGAATCGAAGGGCGTAAATAAGATCCTCTCGCATGTATGCACAACGATAATGAGAGTGAATGTGTGGTGATATGACGGAGGCGTGTGCCTAGCACATTACGTGTTGAAGCCGCAAAAGATGAATCGACCTTGACGATTCATGTCTTGTATAGTCCCTTTTTTTCTTTCCTTTTCTCTCCCTTCCTCTCTCTTTTTCCTTTCCTTCTTTCTTCTTTCTTTCGTCCCTCTCCCCCTGCTTTGTGTGGTTTTATTGTATTTTATTGTTGTTATATGTGAGTTTGTGGGTATTAGTAGGGGTGTGAAAATAAAGAGTGGTGTGTTAGTGGGGTCTATGGGTATTTTAGGTTTTTTTTTTTTTTTTGTAATTTCAAGCAGAGATATAAATAAAATATAGTGATAAAAATATTAGCTAATTAATTTTTATGCATGATTTAATATTAATAAATTATATATATATATATATATATATATATATAAAGAAAATGTTAAAATCACTATATAAATTTATATTAAAAGAAGGTTTATATATAAATTTTCTTTTCCTTTGAAAGGAGGAAGAAAAAACTTATCCTAAAAATGTGACTATTTTTTTGGTAGTTTTTCATTTATAAGTAAAACTTACAAAAAATGAAATTAAAATTAAAATATTTACTTTAGACCTAAAAGAAATATTTAAACATTAAAATGGTGTAAAATCTTAGATTTAGTGAAAAATTAGGCATTTACAAAGAATGAGTAGTTATTTGGAACATCAAGGTTTACGTATCGAAAATTTATTGCTATGTCATTCATGACCATTGGGGTCATGACACAAATTTAGTTATTATGTCCCTCAATATAAAAGAACATTCGAGAAACATTGATCCTAATTATTTTAAAATAATTGTCAAAAATACTAATATTTGTAGTTTTTTTTTTCATATTATATGCCATATCAATCTGCGGTAAATTTTGCTCCTTTTAGAATATTTTATAGTAAGATTTATTCATTTCCTTATTCAGCTTCTTGATAAAATTATTTTTTTCTTAAAATATTTATTGATGAGATAATGTGGATAAATATACATAATTATTGGGGTGAAATTATTTTATTAGCTTGTTATTTATTAGATTAAATGTCTTATAAGAAATTGATAATACTTTTTACTGTTATGATAATATTATTTCCTACTTTAAATTTTTTGAAAATGTGATAGTTATGGTGTCTTACTAGAGTTATGTCGAGAAAATATTTTTAAAAGTGATATTTACTTGTCTTGTTATTGAAATGATTTAAGAATAAATATAAAACTTTGATATATTTTTAACGTATAAATTTATAAATTGAAAATCACATGAAATGTGAAAAAGTTATCCCACTATCCTAAATGTTTGAAAGTGTGAGATCTTTTGAAAAGTTTTACTACATGATTCTAAGAAAAGAATAATAGGGTGTAAGATTTTTGATTGTATGTTCATACAATGTTGCATATAGAGATTTTTGGTAACCAATAGTGATGTGATTGAATGCAACATTATTTTTTTAAAAAATTATTAAGTATGTGAAAATATTGTCTTCCAAAGAATGATACTATATCTCATACTTTTATTGTTCACAATGATTTTGGGAAATGATGATGTCAAACTTTGGTTTTTGAAAAAGGCATCATAATTGTTGATATTAAATATACCGGATTTTCTGTTGTACAAGAATTGTACAAGAACATAGAATCTCAAATTCGTAGATGAAATTTACTACTAAGGAATTTGAATTTATTATTTTGGAGTTGGTTGGTGATGAGACTAAGTAGTTAAGACATCTCTTAATGAATATTTCAATTGGAATACATCAATATTTTTGTGCTTACAAATTGTGGCTGCTAAGCAACAACTATAGTGAAAAAATAAATGTTTCATTGGCAAAAATAGACATTCATTTGCGATGCTGTGATAAAAACAAGCCAAGAAGTCACTACTAAAAGTATTGTCAAAATTAAGGAAGAAAAATCAATGGATTGAGTCGGTCCAAAAAATCGAGGGGAAACTAATTCACTCCATCGATGCATTTTTAATAAACGATGGACTCGAGTCAATTGCTTTCGATTTTTTGCGCAAAATGCTAAGATTTTTTCAAGACAATATTTTTTATATAAAAACAACGCCATTCTTCGATTTTTTATTTTTTAAAAATGAAAATAAGGGATCAGCCGCAGAGTCAAGGTAAAATCAGAATTTAAAAGATAAATAAAAACAAAGAAAAGATTTTATCAAAGAGTATGTATAGTCGAGCGGTAAAATTGTCTTATACAATAGTAAATGATTGGGTTCGATTTCAAAGCTATAATTATATATATGTGTGTATATATATATGTATATATATATGTGTATATATATATGTATATATGAAAGACCGACAAACAAACCGATCCTGCCCCTTGATTTTTTAAATAAATTATGTTAATTTTTAATTTATTAAACTCGACGGATTGGGTCCTGTTGTCCCTCGATTTGGAACTGGAGTACTGCCCTTTGGTTTCATAATTTCACTACTTTTTAAGTGTCGGTTTGACATCGATTTTGCTCTCAAGAAAAATTCTGCATTTGTCCGTCGGTATTGCTTTATTTTTTGAATAATTTTTATAGTGTGATGAAATTATTTATGCGTAAATTATGTCAGTCATGAGGAATCTGATCAATTCACATACTAATAAACAGCAGGATAAGACTTTTTGTCAATTTGAAAAGATCAACAATGATAGTAACCCAACCTCATGAATATTAGAACACACACATGAATATCAAGACACTCACATGACCTCTTAGTGCAAACCGCGATAACGTATAATTATTGTGCGAATATAATGGTAATGTAATGCACTTCAAACTTACAAAAGAAATATCGACACATAAAAATTTTAGACTTCACCAATTATTTTTTATAAATTAAATTTATTTTTATCTAGATTTAATTCAAATATTATGAGATACCGATTTTCTTTAAGCATTCGGATAGCTAACCTTGACCCTCGCGACACTCGCGCAAGGGAAGGTCGGCTAGCTCTTCCGTTTGAATCGAACGTGATCACATCAGCAATTAAACATGAACTAAGATATACGGCAAGTAATTGCACATAGCATGAAGTGTAATATATGGGCATATATTTCTTGAAAACTGAGTCTAGAAACCATACAATCCATATAAGACATAAAAGAACATGTTAAAAGATTCTTGCACTCCTGCACTCTACTTACAACGAGGGGTGGCAAATCTTACCCAAATTCATTCACCCGCCTTATATTTCCTGGATAGGATATAAAATAATTTTTAGATGGGTTTGTTTGGGCATAATTCATCTTGACTCTTGAAATATGCTAGCTCAAGTTCAACCCGCCAACTAGCTAGCCCAAATTCAGTCTATCTATACGAAAAAAATTGATTTAGATTTTTGTAGTAAAGATATATCTGTATAGGTAAAAAAAAAGTTAAATAATTTTTTTTACAAGTCTTCTGTATAAACCTATAGTAGTAGTATCAATATTTTGAGATGATTGAAGTATTTTACTTCTTTTATCTAAAATTGTGTCCGTCATTATTACTCCTATTTTAAGAAGAAAGTATTTTACTCTATTCAAAGAATTAAAATTTTACGAATGTAGCAATCAGCTAATCGTATTTATATTTTAGATATGACTAATGATGTGCTTCAGCAAATCGTGTTTATATTAAAAGATATGACTAATGATGTGCCTTTGTGAAATCGTATTTATATTTTAGATATTTTTGTACATTAAAAGTTACATAAAGAAATATATCAAAGTTTCAAAATTATAATAAATATTATACTATCAATGTGTGTAATTTAAATTTTTTTTGTACTATATATGATATTGTATGAAGACTTTTTAGGAATATTTATTTGAGGATATTTATTGTTATATTTAAAAATAGAGAAAAGAATTTGGATCAAATTGAAAGGATTGGATTATGACTCATTATTTAGCCCACCTTGACCCAACCCATCTTAGCCCAAATAATTTTAGATAGGATTAAACAATGACCCATTTATTAATATAATCCGTTTTGACTCGCTTCAATTCGGCCTAAATCGTTCATTTACCGCCCTACTTACAACCGTAACAAATTGACTAAGTACTTAATGACAAGATATCTTCTTTGGGCGTTCTATCAAACATATAGAGTACATTAATTCTACTAAAATTTCCTATTAGAAAAGTGAATCTTTAACTTATCTCAAAACTACCAAGGTGAAATTTAATTATTCACCAATCACCATCTACACCGCACCAAGTCTAACAAGTTTAAAACAACTCACGTTCCGACGATTCAGCTTACAATTTAGTCCATAAATTACGACTAGTTTTCTCCATTCTAATCCACCAATTAATGAGTTTGAAAGTTATCATTATTTAAACCAAAATATTTCATCATGAATTTGATCTCCAGGGTCTCATATCTCAAGGAATACTTTCAAAAAAAAACCTTTCTGAACTTGTATTTTCCTCCTATTAATTTTCATTAATGCCTAAAATCACAATTGTATTTGTTTAATCGGTGAATACTTTCGCGCGATTATAAATAACATCAAGAAAATAATCATCACAAAAAGAAGATTCTCATATATATACATACATACATACATACATACATACATACATATATATATATATATATATATATATATATATATATAATTAATTTTAATTATTAAATTATCTTAATTTTTCAAACCCAAGTTTTAACAATTGTTTCTTAAATTTTTTCATAGCCTCTTAAAGATTTATATATAAAGTTCATTAACACAATTTAGTTTTTTGTTATATATTTATAATACTTTAGTACATATTTTTTGCGCGTATTTCTATACCTCATAGTGTTAATTGAGTATATAATTAGTAATTTTAAGTCTTTTATAATAAAACAAACAAAAATTGGGATACAAATGACCCCCTCCTCATAAAAAAGAATATAAGAACAAAAAAAATTAAAAATAAAATAGAAGGTTTTCTTAATCTAAGAGAATTGTCATGTAGACATATTTTTATGCAATCAAATGAATACGCAATATATATTTTCATACATATCCTTATCAATAAATCATAGTTATTTAATTATATATTTTCAAAAATAAACTATTAACACATAATTTATTTTAAAAAAATTAATATAATTGATATAAGTATTGGATCTTCATAAGTTTTTAACTATCCTAAGAGATCCTATCATTTCTTAAGAAGTTTTATCATAATTTATATTGGACGGAAATGACTATATATTGAGCCTATATTTGGCAAAGGATAATTTATTTGAAAAGACATAATTATTTACGCATCTTTAAAGACTTTAAATCAGAACATATATGCACTATAAAATATGAAGAGAGAAAAGCGTGACATCATTTTTCTTAATGATTTTCTTTTTTCTTCTTATTTTCTTTTGTTTCTCCTTTTATTCTTTCTTCAATTCTTTTCTTAATTTTCTCCCCTCTCTACCTAATATTTAAACTCGGGAAGAATAAAGTTTCTCTTCTTTTCAATATCTAATTCAATTTACCTCTTTCCTTTAATTTTCCTCCAAAATTTCAAATATACTCTCATCATATCATTTAGTCTTGTCGCCATCCCAAAACATCCTCCATCTTCCCTTATAAATTAAAGAGTTCACCAATAAATTCGTACAAAATTACTATGAAGCTCCTCAACACAAAGAGTATTTTTTTTCTATTGGGAGTTTGATATTCATATTGGGGCCTAATTCACGTCATGTAAGGCTCATTTAATAGGGCAATGTCTTGGCTAGAATTTCTTTCTGCTATAAGGCCCGAACTTGAGACCTCCGACATTAAAATCATGAAGGATTTTATCTATTCCACCACAACTCTTATCGATCATCGATACAGTTACAAATTGCACATAAGACATATTTAGAGAAAACATATTAAGAAATTATAAAGAATTATTAACAATTTCTAAAAATAATAGTAATAGTAAAAACTACGATAATAAGTAATTCATATTTTATTTTTTATCGTATCACAAAGTAACATTTATTATAAAAATATTGTCAAAAAGTTTACTAAAAATAATGAAACATACCAAAATTTTCTTTTGCCTTTGCTAACACACACTTAAAATATGAATTTCTTCTATTATTAGAGAGTACTTAAACACCACCCAAAATCTCTTCATCTTATTTATCTTTTAATTGAGTAATAAATTTAAATATTTTAACTTATACATTTAGTAGATGAAATTAAACGTAATTAAATATATATAAATAACTATCATCTTTTTATGATTAAAAAATGTTAAGTTTTATTTCAAATTATAAAGTAATCAAGTAAAAAAATTAAGCAATGACGGATATTAATGATTTAAAGATAAAGAATACTTAAAGTTAGAGTAATGATAATATTAATTAAGTTTTTTTTTCTCTATAATGAAATAAATAGAAATATATAAAAAAATTTAAAAATAAAACAAAAAAATATTAATAATAGCCCAAGAGAGGTGCCGCATCACTTATTTAATTTCTAACCTTATTATAATAGCTATTAGGAGATATTTACTTTCTTTGGATTTAACCTTCTACAAAAGGGCCGCCACGTTGTACCTCAAACCTTTTTGTTTAGACTTCCAATCTTTATGGGCTACGACCCATAATTACTCTTTTTTTTTAATTTCTCGAGTAAAAGTACATAAATTGATCTAATAAAGGAATTAATTATATAAAATAGATTATTTTATATTAATTATTTATAATATTTAGGTCGGCACAAAATAATTATAATTGTGATTCTATTATGAGTTTGAAGGTTTTTCGAGTATAAGATATTATGGTAGTATACAATACTTTGATGGTGTCATATACTCGTCATGGTATTATATATGATTAGAAAGTGTATTCTTGAGTGACTGCTCCATTCGCTGGATACCATAATATACTATGACGGTATCATGAAAGACTAAGGAGCCCTGTGCGCTAATCCTGAAGGACTACTTATCCTCAGTGATACCATGACAGTATATAGACATATTATGAGGGTATCATGAAGAATTGTAAGATGAGTTATTTTCTATGATTACTTAGAGGGATATGAAAATAAAAAAAGTAGCGATTGATAAATATTTTGCTCCAATAAAATAATTATGTAAGATTTGTTTTTTCGATCCTGACTGCACTTTAATAATTAGGGTACTATAATTTATTTTTTTGGGTTGACATAAATATACAATTCCTACTAATGATGCTAGAATAATTGACATTCATATAATCAAAAATAAATTAGCATTTGTAGATCTAAAAATATTAATATAATTTACCCAACCAAATAAAAAGGTTGTTATATAAAAGAAATATATATAGTAATGAATATCTTTTTACTTCTTATTTGTAGGCCTAAAAATATGCACAACTAGATAAGTGATTCTTGTCTCTAACCTTCTGTCTCCCTCTTTCTCCCCGTTAGGAATGATAATGAGGCAAAGCGAATTTAAAACTATGCGGGATGGGGTAAGTTTAAGGCTATGTGAGGCGGATTGCGAGTTTATATATATCTAAACAAAAAAAATTAAAAAAATCAAATTCTTAATACTAAACTATCTTTGGCATACCAAAACACTAAGAATTAGATCTAAATTATTTTTATGTGTGGCTAGTTCTAAAAAAAGAGTAATATGTAAGTAGGATTCTATGTGATGGTTAAATCCTGTTGACGAACGGTGTAACCCTTATGTTCAGTGATTGAAAAATCAAATGCTTGTAATGTTATGTAGCTAAAGTATCAAGAGACTAGTATTTTTTTCTTCTTTCCGTGAGTTTTTTTTAAGCATGTTTGATTTGATTTATTGACTTATATTTTTAATTTATGAATTTTAACTTATTTTGATTATTTTGATTAAAAAAAAGTGCTTAAAAGCACTTTTAAAACTTATTGAAATACTAAAAAAATACTTAAAGGTTATTTTGACTTTAAAATACTTAAAATAAGTCAATCCAAACAGGCTTTTAAAGACCTTATCAGAACTGTATTTTATTAAGGAGAAATGGACTAGTGTATAAAGAAGAGATTAGTGGTAAGGATTGTGAAAATTTTAAAATATTTTCTATATTTTTTAAAAATAAAAAATAGCCAATTATACGAGGAGGATGAGGTGAGGTCGGGTGGGCGAGATGGAT
>JACEIK010000180.1:11253-23011 GCA_018107945.1 Datura stramonium | reverse complement strand
CAAGTTTGGGCAAGCCCTTATGATCAAGTATGTTTCATGACTTACTTCAATTTCATGTTATTAGCTTACCACATGATTTTGGAGTCTAGACTCCCACTTTTTAGCTTGTGGTATGGTTTGAGCTAAGGCTCCTCATGATATGTTTTCAGACTGTGCATGTATGATTATGATTCAGCTTCCTCGAAAGATGATGGTTCAGCTTCATTGGAAAATTATGGAGAGTATGCATGTTTTTGGAAGTAGTGTCTAGCATCGAGTAGGTTAAGGGTTCAGTCCACCTTGTGCCTTAGAGCTACGTGCCAACATAGGTATGTTTAGATTATTTAGGACCTCCCTTGTGTAATTTCCTTGCCCCCAAGGGGCCTTCATCTTGATATCGATATCATGGTAGTTCCCTTAGCCCTGATAAGGATTTGGACGACTCTGCCCACTTGAGTGTAATAGTATGGACCATGTAAGCTCTATCTTTGTAATTTCGGTTATATGATGAGTCTCCCATTATTCCTCATGATTTCCAGTTATGCATGATCATCAGTTATGAAATATGTTTTCAGCAAGTTTGACCCAATGTTTAGTTTTACTTATGATTATTAGTTTTTAGCTTTGGGTCATTCAAATGAGTTATGATACTCAGTCATGTTTAAATTATGTTTTCAGATAATAGCAAGCACGCCTTACTCTTCGAATCATATCTTGATTATGTTTTATGATATGCATGATTTCAACTTCCACTTACTTAGTGATTTTACTTACCTTGCAAACTCAGTACATTTCAAGTACTGACTGCATACTCTATGTTATATGGTTTCATGATACAGGCTCAGATATTCAAGTTCGGTCCCGCCGCTAGCCAGACATTCAGAGTTAGCACTTCTCAACCTATTAGAGAGTCCTCATCCTTCGAGGACCTTCTTATCAGATTGTTATCAGTACTTTGAATTTCAGTTTATTAGTGAATTTAGTTGGGGTCTTATCCCATCAACTCATCAGGTTATAGAGGCTTATCAGACATAGCATGTATTAAGCTTTGTATCAAGTTATAAGTTTCTGTTGTTCAAATGTTATGGGATTTCAAACTTCTGCTATTTAAAATGCTAAATTTCCACATACATTATGTTGATCTTTAGTTGTCATGTTCATTCCATGGGTTGACTTGGAGCCTCTCGGGGTTCCTTGTCCCGTGTCTCGATCTGGGCCTATGTTCTGGTCATGACAAACGTGGTATCAGAGCATTAGATTTTGAAGTGTCCTAGGGTGTTTGAAAGCCGCGTTAAGTAGAGTCTTTCTCATAGGTGTGAAGCGCGCCACAATTATGACGAAGAGGCTACGAAATGTTTTAGGAAACTTCCCTTCTTTCATGATCTATATCGTGCGATGAAATGTCTCTCTATCTTTATAACTCGTGCTATATGCGTTTGCAGAATCGTGCCTTCTCGCCTGTTTAATGGAAGAAGGAATAGTAACGGAAATGTCCATGAGAATGAAAACGGAGATGGGCACCAGCAGGCCCCACCAGCCCTCGAGGATCATGTGTCCGAGAAGGTTTTCCATGCAGAGTTTAGGGCAGCCATCCAGATGTTAGCACAGGCATTGACTTCCCAGGTCAACTAGCAGGCGGTAGTGCATGTTCCCAAGAATGGGAATGCGGCAGCAGCAAGAGTCAGGGACTTTCTGAGGATGAACCCTCCAGAGTTTCTTGGATCAAAGGTGGACGAGGATCCACACAAGTATATGGATGAGATTCAGAAAATCACCCAAATCATGGGGGTGATGGGGGAGGAGTTCGCAGGCTTAGCCTCTTATCAGTTGAAAGGGGCTACACATATTTGGTTTAGATAGTGGAAGGATTGAAAAGCAGTTGGATCAGGTCCCATTGGCTAGGATAAGTTCCATATCGCTTTTTTTGATCGGTTCTTTCCCTGAGAAATGAGGGAGATCAAAGCAGCTGAATTTGTGAACCTGAGATAGAACAACATGATGGTCCAGGAGTATGCTTTAGAGTTCACCCACCTATCCAAATATGCACCTGAGATACTGGCAGATCAGAATGCTTGAGTGAGCCGATTCATGCATGGGATAGAAGACTATTTTGTCAAAGATTGCAGGACTGCGATGCTTCATCGGATATTGATTTCTCATGGATAGTTCTATATGCCAAGCAGATAGAGGCAGTATAGAAGAGTGAGCGGGAGAGAGAGGCCAAGAGGACCAGGACCGATAGTTTTGGGTTTTCCCAGCAGAGGCCTGGTGGTGGACATCATCAGCAGCTCCACCGGAGATCATCAAACCAAGCACCGTCAGTAGCAAGTGTGCCATCCAGATCTAGGTGCGACTAGAGGGGACGAGCGTCAGGCTCTCGAGGTCAAGGGAACAGATCCATAGAGCCTAGTATTCAGCTTGTGACAGGTGTGGAAAGAGGCACACTAACTAGTGCTTAGCAGGTACAGGTGCTTGTTTCGGGTGTGGGAAGCCCGGACATATGCTCAGAGATTGTCCAATAGCTAGACAGGACCATGGTAGAGGCTGAGACCCAGCCACTAGTTCAGTAGCCCCACCAGCATGCTCGACTCAGCAGAGTGCCTCCACTAGTGCAGGTGGTGGTCAGTGTCAGAATAGATTCTATGCCCTCGTATCTCATCAAGAGTAGGAGGCCTCTCTATATATAGTCACTAATATGTTACGAGTATTCCACCTTGATGTATACACTTTTCTAGATCCAGGGGCTACTTTATCTTTTCTGACACCCTATGTTTCTAGTAGTTTCGGAGTCAGTCCCAAAATCCTATTAGAACATTCTCAATCTCTACTCCAGTTGGTGATTCAGTTATAGCTCGACAGGTATATAGAAATTGCCCTATCACAGTCCTTCAGAAAGGCACCTCAGCAAATTTCGTAGAGCTAGCAATGACAGATTTTGATGTTATCTTTGGAATGGATTGGCTACATGCATGTTATTCCTCAGGGAATTGTAGAATCTGTGCAGTAGAGTTTTTGTTTTCGGGTGACCTAGTCTTATAATTGAAAGGTAGTTCAGTTGTGCATGTAGGTTGCTTCATTACCTATCTTAAGGTCAGAAAGATGATCTCTAAAGGTTGCGTGTACCATCTAGTTGGGGTTAAGGATGCTACATCCGAAACCCGACTATCCAGTCAGTTCCTGTAGTGTGTGAATATCTAGAAGTGTTTCCAAATGATCTACCGGGAATTCCTCCCGAGCGAGAGATCAATTTTGGTATTGACCCTAATCTCGATACGCAGCCTATATCTATTCCCTCTTACAAAATGGCTCTAGTTGAGCTAAAGGGTTGAAGGAGCAATTGAAGGATCTTTTAGACAAAGGTTTTATCAGACCTATCAAATCCCTTTTATATGGAAGAAGGATGGTTCCCTTCGGATGTGAATTGATTATCTACAAATGAACAAGGTCGCAGTCAAGGACAGGTATCCTCTCTCCAGAATTAATGACTTGTTTGACCAGCTTTAGGGTTCCAAGTGTTTCTCAAAGATAGACCTCAGATCCGGGTAGCTTCAGGGTTAGAGAGAATGACATTCCGTAGACAGCCTTCAGGACTCGGTATGGTCACTATGAGTTTGTACTTATGTCTTTGGACTAACAAATGCTCTTGTAGCTTTTATGGATTTGATGAACATGGTGTTCAAGCCGTATTTGGACATGTTCGTGGTCGTATTCACAGATGACATTCTCATATACTATCAGAGAAAAGAGGAGCATGCTGCTCATTTGAGGGTGGTGCTATAAACTCTTTAGGATCCCCAACTATATTCTAAATTCAGCAAGTGTAAGTTTTTGTTGAACTCGAAAGCATTTTTGGGTCATGTGGTGTCAAGTGAGGGTGTATAGGTGGATTCCCAAGAGATAGAAGCGGTGAAGAATTGGTCTAGACCAGTTAGTCCTTTAGATATCAGGAGTTCTTGGGCTTAGCTGGTTACTACCGGAGATTCATGGAAGGAGTTGACTAAGTTTACCCAAAAGAAAGTGAAGTTTCAATGGTCGGAGGCCTATGAGAAGAGCTTCCAAGACTTGAAGACTCGACTTACCTCAACACCAGTGTTGACTCTAACTGAGGGTATTGATGGGTTTGTGGTATATTGTGAAGCCTTAAGGATAGGCCTTGGTTGTGTACTAATGCAGCACGGTAAGGTCATAGACTATGCTTCCAGGCAACTAAAAGTCCATGAGAAGAACTATCCGACTCCCCACCTCGAGTTGGCAGCGAAAGTACTTGCCTTGAATATTTGGAGACACTACCTACACAGGTTCTATGTGGATGTGTTTATGGACCACAAAAGCCTACAGTACATGTTCACCCAAAAGGATCGAAATCTATGTCAAAGAAGGTGATTTGAGCTTCTTAAGGATTACGATATGAGTGTCCTTTATCATTCGGGAAAGGCTAATGTGATGGCAGATTCTTTTAGCAGGCTTTCTATGGAGAGTGTGACCCATGTAGATGAGGAGAGGAAAGAGGTAGTAAAGGATGTGCATCGGCTTGCATGGCTAGGAGTTCATCTTATTGCTCATTAGATGGTGGTGTCATTGCTCAGAATAGATCAGAATCTTCCTTGGTGACCGAAGTCAAAGCAAGACAAGAAGAGAATCCTATTTTGGTGAAGTTGGAGGAAGTTGTTTAGAACTAGAAGGTGGAGGTTTTCTCCTAAGGTGGAGATGGAGTACTACGATATCAGGGTCGTTTTTGTGTAACGGGTGTTGATGACTTATGGGAGCGGACTTTGGATGAGGATCATAGTTCCAGATATTCCATACATCCAAGTGCCACCACGATGTACCGTGACCTATGGGAAGTCTATTGGTGGAATGGCATGAAAAGGGACATAGCAAAATTTGTGGTTACGAATTGGCAATAGGTGAAAATGGAGTATCAAAGACCTAGAGGTGTGCTTCAGGACATTAGTATCCCTACTTGGAGTGGGAGGAAGTCAATATGGACTTCATTACAGGATTGCCTCGTACTCTTTGACAATATGACTCTATTTGGGTGGTTGTGTACAGATTGACTAAAGCACTACCGATTCAGCGGAGGATTATGCTAAGTTGTATATTCGGGAGCTAGTTCGATTGAATGGAGTGTCATTGTCCATCATATCAGATAGAGGTACTCAGTTTACCTCCTAGTTTTGGAAATCGTTTCTGAAGGGACTTGGTACTCAGGTCAAGCTTAGCATAACTTTTCACTTGCAAACAGATGGTTAGGATGAACGGACCATTCAGAATCATGAGGATATGTTGAGAGTGTGTGTGATTTTTCAAGGGTAGGTGGGATGATCATTTACCTGTCATCGAGTTTGCATATAGCAAAAGTTACCATTCCAGCATTCAGATGGCTCTGTTTGAGGCTCTTTATGGGTAGAGATGTAGATCACCAATTGATTGGTTTGAAATATGTGAAGCCACATTGATAGGACCCGATTTAGTTCATGAGGCTATGGAGAAAGTTCAATTTATAAGGTAGAGGTCGAGGACAACTCAGAGTTTTCAAAAGTCCTATGTGGATGTAAGGAGGAGAGAATTGACTGATGATTGGGTGTTTCTGAAGGTATCTCCCATGAAGGGAGTGATGAGATTCGGGAAGAAAGGGAAACTCAGTCCCCGTTATGTTGGCCCATACTGGATTGTGAGATGTGTTGGCAAGGTGAAGTTTAGGGCTTAGGGGCTTAGGAGCTTAGGAATTACGAAAATACCCTTACTTAAACGCAGAAAATAGGGACACTACCAGTCCCAACGAGGGACATCATAAGTTGTTAAGAGGAGTGACTAGTCGTGGCCCTCACTCATTACCTTCACTAGAATCCCAACCTTCAATGTCAACCATCCTACTAATGACCCACTTGATGAGTCACGAAGTTACACCACAACTCGTTTCACCATCCATGAGACCCCCTTACCACGACTCTTCACTGGCCTGATATCCCATCACGAGCCACTCCATGATTCATTGGGTGAACTGATGAGTCACTTGATGATTAGTTCTGTGGCTTGTGCAGATTTCTTCCTTCTTCCTCCACTCAACCCTCGGGTCTGATTTTATGGACTTTTGGAGTATTACAATATTTCCCTCTCGGGAACATTCATCCTCAAATGTGGTCAAACATACTGAATGGTTGGGGAAAAGAAACCACAATCCCAACTACTGAATATCTGAAGCTGAAAACTGACGGAGTGACTAACTCTAAACTGATACATATGACTGAACTGAATTCATAAATCATACATACATACAGTAACATGAAGGAACTGAGAGACATGCACTAGACATGGAACTGAAATAGAGTACTAGGAGGGAACTGATACTTCAAGATAGAACTGAGCTGGAAGGGAAAATATGTAGGTATTTAGCCATCATATCTGCTTCGGCTTTTCATGTAGATCCTCAATAAGTTGATTCCTCCAGAAAACCTTTACTGAAGCTACTTCTTTTCTTCTCAACTTTCAAACCTGATGATCAAGGATCTCAACTAGAACCTCCTCATAACTAAGGTTATCCTTCACACATATGCTCTCCACCGAAACAACCAAAGTCGGATCACCAATGCACCTCCTTAACAATGATACATGGAAGACGGGATACCGAAGCCAACTCCACTGGTATCTCTAATTCATAAGACACCTTGCCAACACATCTCACAATCTGACAGTGACTAGCATATTGATGACTAAGCTTTCCTTTCCTCTCGAACCTCATTACCCCTTAATAGGAGATACCTTCAAGAACACCTAATAATCAACTTCATACTCAAGCCCTCTCCGCCTAACATCAGCATATGACTTTTAATGACTTCGAGCTATTTTCAACCTTTCTATAAGAAGATGAACTTTCTCCATAGCCTTGTGAATTGAATCTGGCTCTATCAATGTAGCTTCACCTACCTCTAACTAACCAATAGGCTACCTACACCTTCACCCACAAAGGGCCTCAAACGGAGCCATCTGAATACTCGAGTGGTAACTGTTGTTATAAGCAAACTCAATAAGAGGTAAATGATCATCCCAACTATATCTAAAATCAATCACACATGCTCTCAACATATACTCAAGAGTCTGAATGGTCCACTCGGCTGGACCATCCGTCTGTGGGTGAAAAGTTGTGCTAATCTTGACTTGAGTACCAAGTCCCTTCTAAAATGACTTCTGAAATTACGAGGTGAACTGAGTGCCTCTATCTGATATGATGGACAAGGGAACTCGATGAAATTGAACTAACTCCTTAATATACCATTTAGCATAGTCCTCCTCTGAGTCGGTACTTTTGAACAGTAGGAAATGAGCTTCTTTTATCAATCTATCTACAATCGCCCAAATAGAGTCATAATGTCGATGTGTGCGAGGTAACCCTATGATGAAATCCATATTAATCTCTTTCCACTTCCAAATAGGGATACTGATATTTTGTAGCACACTTCCTGGTCTTTGATGTTTCACTTTCACTTGTTGACAGTTTGGACACTTAGCCACAAACTCTGCTATGTCCTTCTTCATGACATTCCACGAATAGACTTCCCATAGGTCATGGTACATCTTGGTAGCACCTGGGTGGATAGAATACCGTGAATAATGAGCCTCATGCAACATCTATTCTCTCAAGTCACCAACACTCGAAACACACATATGACCCTAATAACGAAGTACACCATCTCCCCCTTGGGAAAAGACCTCTACACTCTAATTCTG
Organism: Datura stramonium; assembly: GCA_018107945.1. Classification (NCBI taxonomy): domain Eukaryota; kingdom Viridiplantae; phylum Streptophyta; class Magnoliopsida; order Solanales; family Solanaceae; genus Datura; species Datura stramonium. The sequence goes on along the minus strand of JACEIK010000180.1, from coordinate 15,304 downwards.
AACTGCTTCCTTCAACTTTACCAAAATAGGATCATCATCTAGCCTATCCTTGACCTCAATCAACAAAGAGGATTATAAACCATTCTGAACAATGACACCACCATCCATCGAATCAACAAGGAAAACTCCTAAATGAGCAAGCCTATGGACATCCTTAACTAACTCCTTCCTTCCATCCTTCACATGAGAAACGCTCTCTATGGATAGCCTGCTAAGAGCATCTTCCACTACATTGGCCTTTCCCGGATGATAAAGGACACTTATGTCATAGTACTTAAGAAGCTATAACCACCTCCTTTATCGAAAATTCAGGTCCTTCTGAGTAAACGCATACTGCAGGCTCTTATGGTCTGTGAACACATCTACATGTACCCCATACAAGTAGTACCTCCAAATCTTTAATGTGAACACCACTCCTGCCAATACTAGGTCATGCATCGGATAATTCTTCTCATGAGTCTTAAGCTATCTAGAGGAATCCTCTATGACCTTACCATGCTGAATCAACACAACACCAACACAAATCCCAGAGGCATAAAAATACACAACAAATCCATTTGTACCATTAAGTAGGGTCAATATTGGGGTTGAATTAAGTCGAGCCTTTAGCTCCTGAAAGATCTTCTACAAGCATCCGACCACTAAAATTTGCCTTTCTTCTTGGTCTACTTAGTCAATAGTGCTGCAATGGATGAAAATCCTTCAATAAACCTCCTGTAGTAGCCAGCTAAACCCAAGAAACTCCTACATCAGAAAGATTAACTTATCTAGGCCAATTCTTTACAGGTTCGATCTTTAGAAACCCTACCTGCACACACTCACTAGACACCACGTGACCCAAAAATGCTACTGAATCCAAGCAAAACTCACACTTTCTGAATTTAGCAAATAACTGGTGATCCCTGAGAGTCTTAGCACAATCCTCAAATGAGTGGCGTGCTCCTCCTCACTCCTAGAGTATATGAGAATGTCATCTATGAAGACAATCACGAACATATCCAAATATGGATTAAACACCCTGTTCATCAAACCCATGAAAGTTACAAGAGAATGTTTATTCAAAAGACATAACTACAAGATCGTAGTGACCATACCGAGTCTTGAAAGCTGTCTTCGTGATGTTGCTCTCCCTAACTCTGAGCTGGTGATACCCAGATCTGAGGTCTATCTTTGAGAAGCACTTGGCACCCTAAAGATGGTCAAACAAGTCATCAATCCTGGGGAGGAGATAATTGTTCTTGATTTTAACCTTGTTCAACAACTGGTAGTCAATGCACATATGAAGAGATCCATCCTTCTTTTGAACAAAAAGAACTAGCGCTCCCTACGACGACTTGCTAGGTCTGATGAAGCCCTTATCTAAGAGATCCTTCAACTACTCTTTCAACTCCTTTAGCTCAGCTGGAGCCATTCTGTAAGGAGGAATAAATATAGGTTGCTTATTGAAAAGAAGGTCAATACCAAAGTCAATCTCTCGCTCGGGATGGACTCCTGGTAGATCATCTGAAAGAACATCCAGGCATTCACACACTACAAGAAATGACTGGAGAGTCTAGGTCATGGATGTAGCATCCTTAACCCGAACTAGATGGTAAACACACCCTTGTAAATTATCTTTTTGGCCTTAAGGTAGGAAACGAAGGAACCTACAGGCACAACTGAACTACCCTTCCATTCTAGAACTGGCTCACCCAGAAACCGAAACTCTACCATATAGGTTCTACAATTCACTGGGGCATAACATGCATGCAACCAATCAATACCAAAGATAACATCAAAATTAGTCATTTCTAACTCTATTAGAAAGGCTGAGGTGACTTTTTGAAGGACTGTGATAGTGCAATTTCTATATACCTGTTGAGCTATAACTGAGTCACCAACTGGAGTAGAGACTGAGAAGGGTTCTGATAGGATGTCGGGACTAACTCTAAAACTAATAGCAACATAGGGAGTTACAAAATACAAGGTAGCCCCTGGATCTAACAATGAATATACATCAAGATGGAATACAAGTGACATACCAATGACCACATATAGGGAGACCTCCTGCTCCTACCGTGATGAAAGGGCATAAAACCTGTTCTGACGCTAACCATGACCTGCACTAGTGGATGCATCTTGCTGAGCTGAGCATGTTGGTGGAGCTAGTAACTGCATCATGGTCTCTATCACGGCCTTTTCTGGCCGCTGGACAATCTCTGAGCATGTGGCTAGGCTTCCCACACCCAAAACATGCCCCTAAACCTACTAAGCACTATCTGGTCTGCCTCCTACCACACCTGTCACAAACTGGAATGCTAGGTTCTACTGACCTACTCCTCTGACCTTGAGAGCCTGATGTCTTTCCCCTCTGAACCTTCCTAGACCTGGATGGCACACTAGCTAATCATGGCACTGGGTCTAAAGATCGATGGTGGTACTACTGACGATGTCCACCACCAAACCTCTGCTGGGAAAATCCAAAACTCCCTATTCTGGCCCTCTTGGCCTCTCTCTCTCTCTCTCTCCCTTATCTGCACCGCTTCTATCTCCTAGGTATATAAGACTAATCGAGAGAAGTCAATGTCATAATAAAGCATGGAGGTCCTGTAGTCATTGACCAAATAATCCGCTACTCCATTCACAAATTCGCTCACCCAAGCCCTCTGATGGCCACCATCTCCGACGCATACTTGGACAATCAGGTGAACTCTAGATCATACTCCTAGATGGTCATGTTTTTCTATTTCAGATTCACAAACTCAGCCGCCTTGATTTCCCTCATCTCTCGAGGAAAGAATCAGTCCGAAAATACCGCGAGAAACTCATCCCAACCAATGAGGCCCTCTCCAACTCCCTGGCTATCCTTCCATTACCTATACCATATAAGAGCAACTCCTTTCAACTAATAGGAGGCTAAGTTTGCACACTCCTCCCTCATCACCCCTATAATCTGGGTGATCTTCTGGATCTCTTCAATGAACTCATGTGGGTCCTCCTCCACTCTCGACCCAAGGAACTCGGGGGGATTCTTGTTGAGGAAATCTCAAACTCTAGCCGCCGCTGCGTTCCCATTACGAGGAACATGAGCCACTTCCTGTTGATTGACCTGAGCAATTAATGCTTGTGCCAACATCTGAATGGTTGTCCTAAACTCAGCATAGGCAACTTGCTCGGGCACGGGATCCACTGGAGCTAGTGGGGCTCGCTGGTGCCCATCCCTATTGCCATCCTCATGGCTATTTCCATTACCATTCCTTTTTCCATTCATATGTCGTGGAGGCTGATTCTGCAAACATGTCAAGCTGGAGTAAAGGAATCGAGAGAATTGAACTCATAGCATGAGATAAAATCATGAAAAAAGGAGGTTTCCTAAAAAGTTTCATAGCCTCTTCATCATAAGTTTGGCGCGCTTCACGCCCATGAAAAAGACTCTAAACGCAGCTTTCAGACACCCTAGGACACTTTAAAATCTAATACTCTTATACCAAGTTTGTCACGACTCCAGCTGAGACCTCGAATCGATACACGAAACCTAGAACCTAAAATGGCTCTAAGTCAACCCATGGCATGAGCATTAACTAAAGATTATCATAAACAAAGTTGATAATGAAATGCTGAAATAGAGGAAGTCTGAATAACAAAACGTCTATCCAACGGTAACATCGTAACAATGAATCCGAAGCTGAAAATACAAGTCTATGTCTCAAAAGCCTCTAACATAGTAACGAGCTGATGGGACAACACCCTGACTAACTCATTAGAAGTCTGAAACTGAAATAACATAACTCAACTAACTAAAGGTCCTCGAAGGATAAGGATTCACCAACAATAACACTTAGATAAACTCGAGAGACTGGCTAACAGTGATACAGAGTCTAAATGTCTGAACCTGTATCATGAAATGATACAACATAGAGTATGCTGTTAGTACTTGGAATGTACTGAGTAAGCAAGGTGAGTAAAACAAGATGAGTAAGTAAAAACTGTATTCATGCATATTATAAATCATAACATCATAAGATTTTGAGGCAGGAGAAGGCACTAGCAGGGTGCCTCAGATTCAGACAGA
>JACEIK010000179.1:451935-573045 GCA_018107945.1 Datura stramonium | reverse complement strand
ACACAATCCTAGTCAAGTCGTTAATTGAATACAAACCGAATTTGATCTAAGCATTTAGTAGTTTTACTTTTGTTTATTATTCTATTTCTTTCCCCCTGTATAAAATTAAGTAACTCAATAGTAACAACGATTAACATTAACTTAAGTTCTTACCATATTCCCTGTGGAATCGACCTCAACCTGTAGTTGGGTTCTATATTTGACATTGATCGCTTTATATCTCAATTGCGAGGTGTAATTTGGACGACATCACTTCTCAGGGAAAGGGCTAGGGTGTTTACTTTCTCTTCAGATTCCAAGAGTTTCTTCAGAGAAATTCTCCTTCAAATATGTGGGAATCCAACAAGGGGATTCTTCTATCCTTGTGTACCAAAGATTTCCCTTGGAAACCTTTTCTATTCTACCCCTGTAAGAATTATGAATTAGTGTTTTTTTCAGATAAATTGAGACTGTTCTTGAACTCCAGTTGTCTTGCTAATTTTTATTACCCTAGAATATAATTTTTATGTCTTTGAGCTAGATTTCATAATATGATATTCTCCCTAGTTTATTATGATATTTGGGTTGATTCTTGCATGATTTAAATGTCTGTTTAGAATGCTGTATTTTTCTTATGGAATGTTATTTGAGCATAAATCCTCAGCGTGTATGATTTGAGTTAGCCGGGGGTTTGTCTTAGATATTGGAGTTAGCCGGGGGTTTGTCTCAGATATTAGAGTTAGACGGGGGTTTATCCCAGTAACTGATCAGTCCTTTTTAGAAAGCTTTCAAACAATGTTTTTTAGATTCAATTTGGGTTTTTAGTGTATGTTCATATTTTTTTGTGATAAATTAGAATTTTCTCATTTCCTTAGTCAGCTTCCACTTATTTTTATTTTGAACAGATCGGTCTTTGTAGAAGTATGCTTTATCATGGGTTTGATTAGGGTCACTTGTGATCCTAAGTACCGTGTCACTTCCAGGGAATGAACTCAGGTCGTGAAAATTTTGATATCAAAACATCAGGTTTAGAGTGTCTTAGGATGTCTGAAAGCCACGTCAGGTAGAGTCCTTTTCATGGGTGTGAAGCGTACCACATTATAAGGGGTAGGCTGCAAGGCATTTTTAGAAAAATTCCCTTTATTCATGATTCTTATCGTATGTAGAGTTTTGGACTCAAATAAGTCCACCTAACTCATGCTCTATTCCTTTTCAATCCATGATGCTTCCCAATAGAGGAAACGGAAGGAGGACCACCAATGCTAATCAGCCAGCCCCACTAGCTCCAGCAATCCCTCAGGACAATCAGGTGTCACATGTAGAGTTTCAGGATGTTAATCAGATGTTGGCTTAGGGAATGACCAACAAAGTTAACCAGCAGGTCATCATGCCAGTAAATACTAATGGGTCTCCAGCTACTACAAGAGTCTGAGATTTTACTCGAATTAATCCCACAGCATTTCACGGGTTTAAAGTTGATAAGGACCCGCATAAATTCATTAATGAGATTCAAAAGATCACCCAAATCATGGGTGTTACCCCGGTTGAAAGTGCAGATTTTTCTTCTTTTCAGTTGAAGAGGGTGGCTCAGATTTGATATAAGTAGTGGAAGGAGGGAAGGAGAAATGGTGTTAGTCTGATAGAATGGGATGAGTTTGTGACTGCATTCCTGGATAGGTTCTTTCCCTGGGAGTTAAGCGAAGCTAAGGCTACTGAATTTATAAACTTTAGGCAGAACGACATGAAAGTACAGGAGTATGCATTAAAGTTCACTCAATTGTCAAGGTATGCTCCGAAAATGGTTCTTGAGCCGAGGGCTCGCATGCTTAAATTCGTGAATGGAGTCTCAAACTTGGTGGTCAAGAAGTTCAGAATCCTAATACTCATCAAATACATAGACATCTCCAATTTCGTCATCCATGCACAGTAGATAGAGGCGGAAAATCTAAAGGAGATAGAAAGGGAAAGTAAGCGGGCGAGGACAGGTCAGTTTGAGTATTTCCAGCAAAGGTCAAGTGGTGGTAATGTCATGACCCGAACATGAGCCCCGATCGAGACACGGGACAAGGAGCCCCGAGAGACTCCAAGCCGACCCATGAAATGAACATACATCTAACTCATTTAATAAAAGTGGAATATCAACATAATAAACATGGAGGAAGTTTGAACATAAAATGAAATTTGAACATACAATGGAAGTGTGAAGTTGAATACTATCTATATCTGAAAAGCCTCTACTTCTGATGAGTTGATGGAACAAGACCCCAACTAACTCTCTAAGTTTGAAACTGAAAATGTAAATATAACTGATAAGGAATGGTCCTCAGGAGATAAGGACTTACTAACTAAGACTGGATATGCTACTCCAAAGGGCTGGCTAGTAACGAGGCTGAGTTTGAATATCGGAGCCTGTATCATGAAACGATACAACATACAGTATGCGGTCAGTACGTGGAATGTACTGACTATGAAAGGTAAGTAAAAAGGACAGTTAAAAAATACATAAGAGTTCATACGAGTAGGACAACATGATCTTAACGTAAATATCCTAATGTAAACATAGGGCTCAAGGTTTTCAAAACATTTGTAAATCAGTCTTATTCATAATCATAAGAGAAAAGCCTTACTAAACATGACTTGAGCCAAAGTGCATAAAAATAACCATGCACAAATCATGAGGAACAATAGGAGGACTTGTCATAACCGACACCATCATGGTAGAGCCTTACATGATGCCCCAACTATCTCACTCAAGTGGGCAGAGTCGTCCAAGGCTTGCCAGGCAAGGGACGTGCAGTATGTGATATCACAAAGAGGGAATCCATTAATATTGAAATATATATATAAATAAACCTATGGTGACACGTAGTTCTGAGACACCGGTGTAGTCCTTTGAATGCTGGGCTACTCGGTGCTAGACTCTGCTCCCAAAAACATGCACATTAGACTCGTATAGTAACCGTAACATCATTCATGAAATTCATGGCCAAATAAATAACATCATCATTGATCCCCCATTTAAAAAATACATGTTTAGCCATGAACAAGGGCCCATGAATTGGCCAAGACTCATAAATCCATAAATCACAAAATTCATGCATACTTGTAAACATGTATAAACTTGATATTTCATAAATCCATGGTAAGTACTTGAGAGAAATCATATCATAAATCATAAATCATAATGGGTTAATGAACATCAAAATCAAAATGGAATCATAACTTGAACTTTCATGAAATATGCATAATTGGACATAGTTTGTAGGAATTTCAATATAAATAGCTATAAAAATCTGCCCATGATTCATAAACGTGAATTTATATATGAGAGGGTTTAACCCATAGATAGATCATAAGTATTTCATAAGAATTGGGGTAAAACCCCATAGAATTATCAATATAATTACATGAATAAGAGAGGAGTTGGGCATGGGTGTTAACAATTTAACCCATTCATAACCCTGCATACCTGAAAAGGCCTGATTCTACAACTCCCTTAAGTGCCTAATGAAGAATTAATGAAGAACTTGGAGAACTAGACTTGATCACCTCTCCAAAGCCTCTAAACTTGAATGTATGAATTAGGAATAGATTAGAAGGAACTTACCCTACTTAAAACATACTATTCAGAGCTTAAAACGATGTAGTTTAGGTCTTAGGATCGTAGAAATTATGAAAAAGCCCTTATTCAACTCGCAGGAAAAAACAGACTTCTAGTCCCAACGAGGTACTAGATGAGTCATTGTCCATGGCCACGACCCGTGGTCTTCATTCGTCATCTCCATTGGAAATTTCATCTATGTTGTCACCACAAGGCACCCTACGATTCGTTACCGATGACCACAACTCGTGGTCACCTCCCGTCCTCTACACTGCCAGAAATAACCAGGGGGTCACCACAGGTGACACCACGACTCGTGGTGCTTCCTAACGAGTCGTGGTGAGGACCCGTTAAGTGCACTGCTCAACTTCCTTCATTTTTCAACTACCCATGACCACGGCTGACCTGATGAGTCGTGATGTTGACCACGACTTTTGGTCACATTTGTTGGCCTCTCAAAACTAAAATTTTCAGCTAAGTCCAACTCTTAACCACGAGTCACTTAATGACTCATGGTCATCCTGATGCGTCACTTGACGACTCGTCATGTGACCTGGTGCAGAAATTCCTGTTTTCTCGATTTCAACTTCCGGGTCTGATTTTAGGGTTTTGGGGGTATAACAATATATTCCCCTTAGGCACATTCGTCCTCGAATGTTGAAAATCATATGGAAAAGCAGATAAATACAACCATCATACTCAAATACTGATCATATAAGCCGAAAACTAATGGAATAATTCACTCTTATTGAACTACATGACTTAACTAAATTTCCAAACCACACATACATCAATTTACATGAAATAAATTGAGGTACATGAGCTGAACATGCAATTGAATAGAGTATTTAGGAGGAAACTGATACCTTAAGTTGAAACTAATCCGGAAGAGAATAAATACGGGTATTTAGCCATCATACCGGCTTCAACTTCTGACGTAGCTACCTCAACATGGTGATTCCTCCACAAAACTTTATCTGAAGCTACTTCTTTGTTCCTTATCCTTCGAACCTGACAATCCAATATTTCTACCGAAACCTCTTCATAATGGAGGTTGTCCTTCACACCCACACTCTAAACCGAAAAAACTAGAGCTGGAGCACCCAAACACTTCTTTAGGAGCGATACATGGAAAAATGGATTGACTAAGGCTAGTTTTTAGGAAATATTCCAACTCATATGCTACCTTGCCAACCCGATTCACAATACCGTATGGGCCAATATAACGGGGACTAAGTTTCCCTTTCCTTCCGAATCTCATCACTCCCTTCATGGGTGACACCTTCAGAATTACCCAATCATCAACTTCAAACTAAAGTTCTCTCCTTCTCACATCCGCATAGGTCTTTCGGCAACTCTAAGCTGTTTTTAGCCTGTCCCTTATAAGTTGAACTTTCTCCATCGCCTCATAGACCGAATCTAGTCCTATCATCACAACTTCACCTACTTCAAACCAACCAATAAGTGATCTATATCTCCGCCCATAGAGAGCCTCAAACAGAGCCATCTTAACGCTGGAATAATAGTTGTTGTTGTACGCAAACTCAATGAGAGGCAAATGCTCATACCAACTACCCTTGAAGTCAATCACACATGCCCTTAACATGTCCTCGAGAGTCTAAATAGTCTGCTCTGCCTGACCATTGGTTTGCGGATGAAGCGCTGTGCTAAGCTTGACCTGAGTACCAAGTCCCTTCTGAAACGATCTCCAAAATTGGGAGGTAAACTAAGTACCTCTATTCTACATGATGGACAAGGCACTCCCTACAACCGAAATAGCTCTCGAATGTACAACTTAGCATAATCCTCAGCTGAATCGGTAGTTTTGACAGGTAGGAAATAGGCTACTATGATCAACCTGTCTACCACCACCCAAATGGAGTCGTACTATCGATGAGTGCGAGGCAATCCTGTGATTAAGTCCATATTGATCTCATCCCACTTTCAAGTAGGGATATTTGTGTCTTAAAGTACACCTCCTGGTCTTTGGTGCTCAACCTTCACTTGCTGACAGCTCGGACACTTAGCTACAAATTCAGCAATGTCCTTCCTGCCATTCCGCCAATAGACTTCCCCATGGGTCACAGTATATCTTAGTGGAACTTGGATGTATCAAATATCTGGAACCAGGAGCCTCATGCAACATCCGCTCCCTTAAATCCTCGACATCCGAAACACACAAACAACCCTGATATCAAAGCACCCCATATCCCCCATTGGAGAAGACTTCTACCTTCTGATTCTGAACGGCTTCCTTTAGTTCCACCAAAATAGGATCTTTGTCTTGCCTTGCTTTAACATCGTTCACCAAGGAAGATTCTGATTTATCCCAAACAATTGTCATGACCCGAATAGATGCCTGGATCGTAGAAACGGGACAAGAGACCCCGAGAGACCCCAAGTCGACCCATAGCATAAGCATACATCTAACTCATGCGATAAAGTGAAGAAATCATCAATATAAACTCAGCGGAATTCTAACTCAACATGACATCAAAATAAGCATCCGAAGCTAAACACATACAAAGTCTTAAAAGCCTCTAATCTTGACGAGTTGATGGGACAACACCCCAATTAACTCAATAATACTGAAGCTGAAAATACATAAGGAAATTGAAAGTCTAGCCCTCGAAGGATGAGGACTCACCAACCAAGTAGGTGTTAACTCTGACAACCGACTACGAATGGGGCTGAGCTTGGGAGCTGGGTCCTATATCATGAAAAGATACATCATAGAAAGTATGCGGTTAGTACATGGAATGTACCAAGTATGCAAGGTGAGTAAAACAACTTAAGTAAAGTAAATCATTTAAAACACTTCATAACATATCATAAACTTTCAAATCTGAGAGGAAAGACTGCATGCATTCATTCTGAAATCATAATCTTATCATAATATGACAATGCATAGCTTCATAACACCATAGGTAACTCCAATGACTCAAGATGAAACATGAAATTTATAAGAAAAGCTCAACAATGAGTCAAGCCTTGCTTTTAGAACATGCATGCGTAAAACAATAACCATGATTAATGAATTATGCAAATCTGAATCATATAGACAATGGGAGACTCGTCACTTAACCGACATACCACGATAGAGCTTACGTGGTCCCTACTATCACACTCAAGTGGATAGAGCTATCCAAAAGCTTGTCAGGGATAAGGACGCTGCCATGATATCGATATCAAGCTCATGGTCCAGTAGGGCCGGGGATAGCTCACAAGGGATATCCCAATAACATAATAGTATCAACCTACGTTGGCGTGTAGTTTTGGGACCCTTAGCCGACTCGGTGCTAGACTCTTCTCTCAAAACATGCAATTCACTATATCATATATAACGAAGGTCAACATCATCCATTGACAAAGCTCAACAACGGAATCATGCATAAACTAAACATCGTATGAAACTAAGCTCAACATTTTCATTTGACAAAGCTCAATAATGAAATAATTCATAGAATCGACATCGTATGAAAACGAAGCTCAATAATAACATACATCTCAATTATGAATTCATGCATATGATAAACTTTAATTCGAAACATACCACAAGCTCAAGATAAGTTCCAAAATCATGTGGTAAGCTTACTTTAGGGATACTACATCATCATACTCAATATAAGGGCCTTGCCCAAAACTTTATCATGCCAGGATCTACTCAATTCATTTTGAAAACAATATCATAATCATGGGTAGCTTTAGAAACATGCTTTTATCATCAAATCCCATCATCATCATACATTCATCATTGTTCTCTCCTTTAATGAACTTCTCATCCATGGGCATTTTATTTCATAATTTAGAAAACACAATTTTGATTGGAAAAAATTTAAAATCTGCCCAAATATCACAATTCATCAATAGAAACATAATCTAATCGTACCCATGTATAGAAATTGAAGAATTATGCAATTGGGTAAAAAACCCATAACTTGATCATAGGAATTTCTCATACATAGATAGAGATTTGGCATGGGTGAGGAAGGAAACACCCACTCATAACCCTACATACCTGGAAGGGATTGGTTCCAACAAATCTTTGAGTACCCAAGAGGAAATTGGATGGAAACCTTGAATAGTAGCCTTGAATGACCTCTTCAACCTCTCAAGATTACATGCATGGAATGAATGACTTAGAATAGGTTTTTCCCTCTTAAAACCCACTAAAACGAGCCTTAAACGACGTAGTATAGGCCCCTAGGACTTAGGAATTACGTACAAACCCTTACTAAAATCGCAAAATTTGGTTGACTGCCAGTCCCCACGAGGGACTGGATGACTTGTGGTCATAGGCCATGACTTGTGACCATGAGTCATCTGGTTCACTGCTCAAAACAACTAGGGGAACTCACGGGAGACACCATAACACATGGTGGGTGACCATTAATTTTGGTCACCATCCGTGGCTTCTACTGCCCAATGCCTCCTTGTAGAACAACTAGTCTAGGCAACGGGAGACCTCACGAGTTGTGAGGCCTGACCACGAATCGTGGTCATGCCCGTGGTCTCCTAAACACACCCCGCCAACCCTGCTGGACCACGAGTCAGTTCAAGACTCGTGGTCACTCTTCACGAGCCTGCTCACGATTCGTTCTGTGACCTGGTGCGAAATTTTAGTTTTTCACCATTTTGACTCCCAATATGATCCTTGGGTTCCCGGGTTATAACAATATCTCCCCCTTGGGAACATTCATCCTCAAACGTTAGAAACACACAGAAAACTCAGAAACATGCAACCATCATATGCAAACACTGATCATTTAAACCCAAAACTGACAGAATGACTACCTCCAAAAAGAACTACATAGCTGAACTGAATTCAGACATCACATACATCTATCATAATATAATTCAAACTTGCGCACATGAACTGAACATGGAAACTGATTAGAGATTTAGGGAAAAAACTGATACCTGAAACTGAAACTAGGTCGGTAGGAAACAGGTGAAGGTATTTATCCATCATAGCCACTTTGACTTCCCACGTAGCTCCCTTAACATGCTGATTTCTCCATAACACCTTTACCGAAGTTACTTCTTCGTTCTTCAGTCTCCGAACATGATGATCCAAGATTGCAATTGAAATTTCCTCATAGCTGAGGCTATCTCCCACACCAACACTTTTCCACTGGAACTACTACGGATGGATCTCCCAAGAACTTTGATCTTGGGCAGAATTATATGCCCAAGTGATACTCAAATGCTTCGTTTCGTCTTGTTTATCTATCGTTATTTATGCATTATCATGTGATTTGTAGTTAAAATGTGAATTTATACTAACCAACATTATTAGTGTTGTTTTGCAGGAAAAATGTAATTTTAGGAAGCTAAGATGCATGTTGGATGGTAAAAATCGGGAATAGACTCGGAAGAGAAGCGGTGGAAAAGGTCCAGAAAAGCAGCAAATATAGGGGCTCCACGATGGAGCCGTGTCACGCTTTGCCATCGCGGAGGCATTTGCCTCGAGATGAGTTATTTTGGCCAATTCCGGTGAAGGTCCGTGTTGCCTCCGTGACGGGCTAATACCGTGATACAAGTCGTAGCACGTTGGGTATATTTATCTTGAACATCAATTCCAAGCTAAGGGTTGACGGCACCGTGGCACGTTGGCCAAGCCCGCGTTGCATCACCCAGTGACATATTTGAAATCATCTTGAGGACACAGATTCAGAGGGTCCATATTGCTTTTCAAGTGTCATAGAGGTAGTGCTCCACGATGCACTCGTGACACGTTGCTTGTTGGTCGAGAAAATTTCCACGATAAATAGCACACTTAGGTTCATTTTATTCGACTTAGTTGAGCAAGGGCGTGGGTTACAAGCGGTTGAGAGGCGAAAATCTTAGGGTTCTTCTCTATCTCTTTCTCCTTTATTTCAATTGTTTGTATGAATTATACTCATTTGATGATGTTTAATCCACAAATGAGTGGATAAATTCACTTCTTGCTGAGGTTAAGAACATTTGTAGTGGAATGTAATTGTTCATTATTTTGGTTTTTCATATTTTCTTCAATGGTTGTTCTATCAATTCTTGATCTTAACATTAATGTTTGGCCAATGTTAATGTATATCTAAAGAAATCCAGTTTATCTTGAAAAGGAATGAAATTGGAAAGTTGTGAATGGTAAGGATATATGATCTCTTCTTAGTTTGGAAAAATTGAGAATTGATTTACCTTCAGAATAGAAATATATCTAAAAGTCGTATTAGTCAATTAAGGAATCGGTTTTGTATGGCGAGAACATGAATTTCTTTTATCACAGAAATGTAGGTTGAAAGTTCATGATTCTTAAGTTAGGTAAGAATCAGTTTCTATCCATAGGCAATAATTCTTGCCATTAGCCCGATTTCGGGCAAAATAGCATGCTAGTGACGCTTTATAACTTAATTTAGTCTTGTTTAGCTAAGTAATTTATTCATTTTCATGTGATTTTATATAAATGTGAATATATGTGCTAACCAACATGATTAGTCCTTGTTTTGTAGGTTTCATGATTTTGAGGAACTGATTTATAAGTTGGTGAAGTAGAGGAATGGAGTCGAGCAATGGGCGAGATCGGCATGGAGTAGGCCATGGCAAGGCACTGGCCACGCCAGGCGGCGTGCCACGCTATGCCAGGCACGCGAGAAGATGCGGCGAGGCGAGGCGAGGCTCCGACACGCCGAGCGGCGTGCCACCATGCCGGCTCGCGACGGCGAGATTGCCAGCCTTGGCCCACATGAAGCGGCGTGTCACGCGGCGGCGGTGACACTCGGCAGTTTTGGCATCTGAGGCAATTTCCATAGAGCCTCCGCGTTACCTCCGTCATTATGGAGCGGTGCTCCTGATACACTCCAGTGACATGGGTAGTTCCGCGGCGAGGCTAAATTGTGCACGTTTTTCATTTACTATAAATAGGTCCCTTGGCTCCTAAATCCAATTTGTCATGATTTTATTCTTAAGAAAACTACATAAGGTGAAGGGAGAAGTGGAGAACTCATTTAGGGTTTGTCAAATTCCCTTCTCATCTATCAATTCGCGTAAGTATGTTAATTTAGTAGTAGTTTATTGTAACGAACATGAATGGCTAGAACCCTTCCTCTAGGGTTGAAGCCATGAATTATGATTGTGTTGTTATGAAATTGTTTTGGAATTAAGTTATTGATTGTCATTTTTGTCTTGCATTCTGGATTGTTGGTTGTTTTTATGATTTATCACCATGAAAACATATACGTTAACCTAGGCATATGCTTTAGAAACCATTTACCTAGGTCGGGACATGAGAATGTAAAGGAGCATGTTTGTATCTCACGATATAATTTCGTGTTAGGACGAAATATACCTAACAACTTTCTTGGTTGATAAAGCGGGGGGTATTTAGAGACCAACTTAGGATTATCACATCAACACTCAAAGAACTGAATTACGAGGCTAAGTTGGAGTTAAATGATTAGACGCACGAAAGTCCCAATCATTTTCACGTAAACCACAACATAATAGTACTTGGAAACCCGGAGGCCCGCGCCTCACTCTGCAATGATGATGCGGTGAGGCTAGTTTGTCGTGTTTAGAGGCTCGAAAGACCATGAACATGCAATTCTAGTTATGTGAAACAACAATCGATAGTTTCATGCTTAAACCATTGCAAATCGTAGTATCACATGATTTTTCTGTTTTAACTCTATGTTGCTCCTACGGTGAACCAGTATTTCGTTGACCAAAACTAGACTAATTAAATCTCCCTCCAAAACTTCTATAGCCAACATTTCGGTATTTAAGATCACACTTGAAATGAATAGTTAGAGGAATGAGTCCGGCCCACAGTAGGTTGAGATTTCGGTTCTTAAAGAGCCACTATATTACTTACCACGACCCGTACACTTGCCCGGTATGCGCAGATCGTGCGTCTCGTCGTCAAGTTTTAGCGCCGTTCTTCAGGACTCTTGCAAAGTTTTGATAATTATCTATTTCTATGTTGATTTTTAAAATTTCCTTAAGTGTTGAGAAACTTGAGTGTGGTGGAGCTTATTGCGGTGAGGTTGTCACACGAGGCGCTAAAATAGGAAACTTGTGGAACCGTTGCTGAACCAGACGTCAAATCCATTGCAGTATCTCTAGAGCAAAAGTTGAAGACTTCAAGAGCAGGTACAACAACAACCACCAGCGGGACAAGCACAATTGTCATCGGAAGCAATGCCAACTTTGGAACCCGATTGTGAAGTGACCATCCCCCACTTCGCGACAAATGTGACCTCTAGTATCCAGAAACCGGAGCACGGAGGGGCAGGCTGAAACAGAACATGGTGCAGCTGTTACATTCTAGTGGTCAATTCATGAATGGCACACTTGAGACCCACAACGGCACTTCTGAGCTTTTTGAGGGTGTGCTCGTTTGTCCCCACCGGCGTGTCCACAGATTATGTCCGCTTAACCCTCTTCCCATTCTCATTGTTGGCAGAGGCGAAAAAGTGGATGAAGGCTGAGCCACCGAACTCCATAACTTCATGGAATGACTTGGCTAAGTTCATATCGGATTCTTTCCTTCGAGCAAGGCTAGCAAAGGATTCTGCGAGAAGTGAAATACTCAGCTTCAAGCAAAAGCCTGATGAGAAGTATATGGCTTGGGAAAGATTCAAGTCATTGTTGAGAGAGAGCTGCCCCCATCACCGACGTGAAATGAAGTCTTGGCTCATACCTTTGTAGAAAGTAGACCCAGCAAAAGAAATATTACTAGACTCTACCATCGGGTGGGCAAGCCTTGGAATAGATATGATGATTGTACACCTTGTTGAGCAATTGCCTGAGGGAAATCCAGAGTGGCACGGCGAGTCATCGAGAGGACAGGGAAGAGATCGGGGTTGATAGAGTTGATGGAATGAATGCCTTGGCATACAGTTAGCTTCGTTCCAACATCAAATGATATTCAGTTCATCATGAGTATGAACCAACACCAGGGCCAGGTGAATGCAGTTCAGCAAGCTCCTAGTTGGTGTGAATTTTTGACATACTAGGCACAATGCGGGAATCTTGTGGAGCCAATCAGGAATCAGTCAATTTTGTTGGTAATGTGCATAGGAATCGGAATTTTGGGAACAACCAACAGAATTGGCGGGGCCACCCGAATTTTCTTGGGGTGAAACCAAAAGCAGAATTATATGCAACCTCAACAACAAATGTATCGTGGAATAGGAAGAATGAATGGTTAAGGCTTGGCTTAACATTGAGAAAGCTATGAGAAAATTATGAAGACCAGAGTCGGTTAGCGGAAAATCGGAGAGGATGTAGCAGACTTAATGAATCAGCAAGTAGCCACCCGCAATCTTGAAAAACAAATGGAGTCGAGATAAGCGTTTGCATAAAAACATGAGGGCCGTAGGGGATTACCAAGCGACACGAATCCTAACCCCGTGAGATCAATGCCATCGGTCTTAGAAGCGGAAAGAATTAGCTGATACGGTGCCTAAAGAGTGAGAAGGGAGGTGCAACCGAGTTGGTTAGACCGGGGACCATCCCACCAGGCAGGAGCAAATCAAAAGTGCTGTGAAACAAAATGCGCAACCTTCATTGAAGCCGGCACAAAGACCACCACCACCATTCCCTCAAAAATTCAGAAAGAGCAAGGAGGAGGAATGTTTCAAAATGTTCTTTGAGAGCTTCAAAGAACTTCACATAAATTGCCTGTATTGATGTCTTGAAGGGAATGCCAAGTATGCTAAATACTTGAAGGACGTGATGGCAAAAAACAAAAGTTAGATTGGTGGACGTCCGGAAGTAACCGCCGGCCCCGGAGTGCGGTCACGAGGTATTGAGCCAAATGCCAAAAACCAGGAGCCAGGGAGTTTTACCCTCCCCATACAAATTAGTAAAGCTGAGGCGCTACGAGCTTTGTGTGATTTAGGGAAGCGGTTAATATAATGCCCTATCCTTATTCAACACCACAGGGTTGGGAAAATCGAGGCCGACAAGGTTGATGCGCAATTGGTTGACAAGTCGCGAGTGACACCTGATGGCATAATAGAGGACCTTCTCATCAAAAGTGAATAATTTTTATTATGCACATCTTTGATTTTATTGTCTTAGATTTTCAGGTTGATGACCCGGGTACTGATCTTGGGCAGGATTCTTGGCCACTTAGGAGGTGGTGATTGACTTGGCGGGGACTCTGAAAATGAGGGTTGAGGATGAAGAACTCTTCGCGTTTGCAAAAAACAGAACCCATCCGCACTACAGAAACCTTTAGAAGGTTAGTGTGTTGTCGAGTATATGAGTGTGGGGTGGAGAGTTCCACGGGTGCACGGCCAAAAAGGCAATTTCAAGTGTTCGGCCAGGAGTCGATGAGGGCTTCAAATTGAATGATGTTGGAGAAAGAGAGGAACAGAATGGAGGTTGTTTCCTCTAAACAACAAAAGAAAAAGAGATGGTTCTCGAAGAGAACCCGGGTATGAGGAGGTCTGAAAAGGGCCGATCCCACGTACGTGCCACGACGTAAAATAAGCGGCTACTTGGAGGCAGCCCAAGGGACCTCAGGTACAATTTGTTAATTTTGATTTCTGCGTTGATTTTGTTATTTTTATTTTTGTTTGTGTTTTTGGTGGAATGTTAAGCACAGATGGAGGGAAGTCTGAGTACCGAGAAGGTGGAAGTTAAAGAGCATGGAATAGAAGAAGTGTGGGGTCGAACACCCACCTATGAAAACTTGAAGCAGCATGCTTTTAGTTAGCATAGAGGCTCAGGGAGTATTTCTCATCCTTTAAATGTTAAGTTGATCTTATAAAATTAAGCTAAATCATGAAAAAATAAAAAAATTAAAAAAATTCCAAAATTTTTGTGCTTAACAAGTTTTTGGTGAATGTGATGCTTGTGTGAAATTTGAGAGAAATTTGAAAATTTTGTTGTGAGTTAAGCATGACTTCATCACCCGTTGGTTTTCTTTTTTAAGATTTCCTTTTCCGAGGGGGTCTTTGAATGAAGAATAAAATTATTTTCTTTGTCTGTATATAATGTTTTAGCTGTAGTTAGGGACTGTTTCCGGCGATGGATGGATGACGACCGTCTTGAGGAAAAATTAGTCGATAGGTTTTGGGTTTTTGAAACCATAGCTAATTGATGCTTGATGTTCTTGTTATGTGCCATACATGATTGTAAGATGCAAGTATTTAGTGTTGCAAGCATGCAAGTGTATAACTTTGTGTGAGACACTTAGGCTCTTGAATTTGACTCAATATGATCGAAGCTTAATTCTAAATTCTTGTGATTAGGTTTGAGTTAAGAGTTTCTTGAATGTGTCTTGAATTGAGCATGTGCCATGAGTGTAAGGTTTTTGAGCATTCTGTGCTATTGTGGAGTGTCTAGAACTTGCCTGGTGTGATTATGTAAAACGAAATGAAGGATTTGAAATGTAGGAAATGATTTAGGCATTTCTTTGAATGAACCTAAATGCTATCCCTCATTTTACACCTTGCTTGAAAAATTAATCCTAGTTAGCCCCATTGAGCCTTGAGCCTATTATTTGATAGCTGCAACATAATCTTAATCCTTCTTATTTCATTAGCCTTGAATTTTGATCCAGCTCCTAAATGGCAAAAGGAAAAATCCAAAAGAGTGAAGGAGTGAGAAGAATGAAAAAGAAGGAAAAGTAGAAGTTGTAAAAAGTGAGAAAGGTCAAAAGTGTGCGAAAATGGTTAATTAGTAGTAGGGAGTAATAAAACAAATTAATGAAAAGTTATTTAAAGAACTCCGTACTAATAAGTCAAAAGTGCCTAAGAAAGGAACACAGAGGAAAGAAAGTTGAAAGGAGAAAAGGTGAAGTAAGGGAAGGGAAGTTCATAATAAGGGGCGTGATGTATTAAAAGCGCTTGGGAAAGATGAGTACTATTGCGGCCATAATAGTACCTACCCGTACCTGAGTTACGGCCACAACCTAAAAAGTCCTACTTGATCTTACGTTCAGACATCCTTAAATTGTGGAGTAAAACACTAAGGAGCAACATTGGTCATTACATTATGCATGTGAATTCTTTGTGAGAGGTGAGCGTAATTCTATTCATGTACCCACACATGTTGTGATTTAAAGCGTTTTTTTGCGTGTAAAAATGGGTAACTTTTTTACGTGAGGGCACATATGTTGAATGAAGGATAAAATTCATGTAGGTTTCTTAATCGGTCGATTTGCATGAGTTTGCTAAGATTGAGAGTCGAATTCTTGAGGTAAGAAGTCTTAACATAGTTGTATTTCATTTCAATGATCAAATGGGTGCATGCTCTAGTTTTAGCTTATTATCTTAAATAATCATTATAGTCGTTGCTTGAATTATCTTGCTAAATTAGTTATGTGTGAGTCTCCATATGCATGAGATTTACAAGGTTGTTCGAGGACGAACATGACTTTAAGTGTGGGGTTGTGATCTCGGGCAAAATAGCATGCCCGAGTGACGCTTTATAACTTAATTTAGTCTTGTATAGCTAAGTAATTGTATACATTTTCATGTGATTTATATAAATGTGTAACCAACATGATTAGTCCTTGTTTTGTAGGTTTCAATGATTTTGAGGAATAATTTATAAGTTGAGGTGAAGTAGAGGGAATGGAGTCGGGAGCAATGGGGCGAAAGTCGGCAAGGAGTAGGCCATGGCAAGGGCGACCGCGCCGAGCCGGCGTGCCACGTGCGTGTGCCGCGCCCGAGGCGCCGTGCCACGCCTGCCAGGCATGCGAGCAGATGCGGCAGGCAGGCAGGCTCCGGCGCGCCGGGCAAGCGTGCCACACCGTGCGGGCTCATAACGAGGATTGCCAACGCTGCATGAGCAGCGTGTCACGCCCCGGCAGCGCGCGGCACTCGGCGGTTTTGGCTACGAGGCAATTTCCGAGAGAGACTCCGCGTACCTCCATGTCACGGAGCGGTGCTACGCGATACACTTTCGTGACATGGGCGCGTTCCACGCCAGGCTAAATTGTGCACGTTTTCATTTACTATAAATCGGTCCCTTTGCTCCTAAATCCAATTTGTCACGATTTTATTAAAACTGCCTAGGAGTGAAGGAGAAGTGGGAGAACTCAGCTAGCGTTTGTCAAATTCCCTTCACATCTATCAATTCGTGTAAGTATGTTAATTTAGTAGTAGTTGTGTAGTTTACGAACATGAATGGCTAGAACCCTTCCTCTAGGGTTGAAGCTATGAATTATGATTGTGTTGTTATGAAATTGTTTTGGAATTAAGTTATTGATTGTAGCATTTTGTCGAACATTGGATTGTTGGTTGTTTTTATGATTCATCACCATGAAAACATATACGTTAGCTTGAGCCAATGGCAGAAAGCATTTACCTAGGTGAGGACATGAGAATGTAAGGAGCATGTTTGTACCTCACGATATAATTTCGTGTTAGGATAGAAATATACCTACTGACTTGCTTGGTTGATAAAACGGGGGTATTTAGAGACCAGCTTGGAATTATCGCATCACCACTCGAAAAAGTAGTAGTTGTGAGGCTTAGTTGAGTTAAATGATTAGGCATACGAAAGTCCCTAATCATTTCCATGTAAACCACAACATAATTAATTGCCCACGAACTAGAAGTAGCATCCTCGCTCACAATGGCCTTGATGAGGCTAGTTTGTCGTGTTTGAGACCGCTCGAAAAGACCATGAACATGCAATTCTAGTTATGTGAAACAACAATCGATAGTTTCATGCTTAAACCATTGCAAATCGTAGTATCACATGATTATCTGGTTTTAACTCTATGTTGCTCCTAGAGTGAATTCAGAGTATTTCATTGACAAAATTAGACTTAATTAAATATCCTCGAAAACTTCTATAACCAACATTTTCGTTATTTAAAGATCACACTTGAAGTGGATAGTTAGAGAGGGAATTAATTACAGTCCTTGTGGGTTCGACATTCCGGTTCTTAAACAAGTACTATATTACTTGCACGGCACGATACCGATTGCGGTATGCGCGAATCGTGCGTGCGTCGGCCCAACCGAATGAAAGATTAACCGAATTGTATCGATAAATTACTTCACACAGATATTCGTTTTAGCCTCAGCTTGCTCATTACTATAGTTAAGACTCACTTTATAATTTTCTCTTAGATTAGTATAAATTAGGAAACAAACTCTCAAAATCTTCTTTAAATTGTTGTGTGCATTTTTAAAGTTAGAGTTCATTAACACTTAAGTCGATTATTACCTTGGATTTCGGTCCACAGCCAGGATGATGCCCAACTTTACTTTACCCATTTGCTACTTTTTTGACCACGTGCACTTGCGTGTAGTTGCAAAACGACCCGAACACTTCTTTTCAAGAGTGATAGATGAAAGATGAGATGAATAGAAGATTACTTCTTCAGTGGCAAGTCCAACTCATATGCTACCTTACCAACTCTCCTCATAACTGGTAGGGACCAACATAGGGAGGCGGGTTTTCCTTTCTTTTCGAACCGCATGACTCCCTTCATAGGAGATACCTTGAGAAATACCCGATCGTCCACCTCAAACTCCAACTCTCTTCTTCTCACATCGGCATATGACTTTTGTGACTTTGAGCGGTTTTATTTATCCCTTATCAACTGAACCTTCACCATAGCCTCATGAACCAAAATCGAGTCCTATCATAGCTACCTCTGAACCTCAAACCATTCGATGGGCGTCTACATCTCCGCCCATAGACAGCCTCGAATGGTGCCATTTGGATCTTTTTGGAGTGATAAGTTTGTTATTTTAAGAAAACTCGATCAAGGGAAAGTGATCACATTTCCAACTACCTATAAAGTCCATCACACATGCTCTCACATTGTCCTCGAGTTTAGATTGTTCATTCAGCTTGACCAGCCGTTTGCGGATGAAATGCATGTTGAGTTTAACTTAGTCCCAAGTCCCTTCTGAAAAGACCGCCAAAGCTGAGTACCTCGGTGCGAGATAATAGACAAGGGCAATCCATGTAAGCTCACCAACTCCGGATATATATTTTGGCATAATCATCCACCAGATACGTGATTTTCACTAGTAAGAAATGTGCGGCCTTGGTCAACACTGTCAGCCACCACCCAAATAGAATCGTAGTGTCGGCAGTACAAAGGTAGGCCTATAATGAAATCCATATTAATCTCTTCCCACTTCAAAGTAGGAATGCTAATATCTGATACGCCTCAGGCCTTTTATACTTTCGACTTTCACTTGCTAACAGTTCGGGCACCTGGCTACAAGTTCCGCAATATCCTTCTTCATGCCATTCCACCAATATATTTCCATAAATTATGATACATCTTGGTGGCACCCGAGATGGATAGAGTACCTAGATCCATGTGCCTCATGCGTATCAGGTCCCTTAAATCATCTATACGGAACACCTGAGACGACCTTGGTACCGCAACACACCATCTCCCCCTTGGGAGAAAACCTCCACTTTCGACTACGAAACGGCTTCCTTCAGTTTTGCCAATGCCGGATCCTCATCTTGCCTAAACTTTCACAGAGTCACCAAGGAAAATTCTAATCCGTTTTTGCACAACAACGCCGCCATTGGGTGAGTCGACCAATCGATTCCTAACATTGCAAGTTGATGGACATCTTTAACCAACTCTTCTTTCCTCATCCCGTGGGACACACTCTCCATAAAGAGCCAACTAAGTGCGTCCGCTACCCACATTAACCTTACCGGGTGGTAAGGACACTCGTAATAAATGATCCTTTAGTAGCTCCAACTACCTCCTTTGCCGAAGAATTGAGATCTTTCTATGTGAACACATATTGTGAGCTCTTGTGATCCGTGAAATACATCCATGTGGACCCCATACAAATATGCCGCCATATCTTCAATGCAAACACCCTTGCCAGTAACTCAAGATCATGGGTTGTATTTTTTCTCATGGACTTTCAACTGCTTAGAGGCATATGCTATCACTTTCTCATGTTGTATCAACACACACACAAGTCTAATTCTCGAAGCATCACAATACACCTGAAATCATCGTACCCTAAGGTAGGGTCAACACTGGTGCTGAAGTGAGTCGAGACTTCAACTCTTGATAGCTTTTCTCACAAGACTCCACAAAATGAATGGGATTGGTCTGACCTCTCGCTCAAATGTAAGACTCCATTGAAAATTTACTTTCTTCTGAGTCAATATGGTCAAAGGTGCTGCAATAGATGAAAATCCTTCAACAAATCTCTTATAGTAACCCACTAAGCCCAAAGCTCCTGATATACGATGGGTTCACCGCTTTGGACCAATTCTTCTAGCCTCGATCTTCTTAGAATCTACCTTTATGCCCTCCCTCAATAGCGGGTTAAACCAAAAAAAAGACCCCAACCAAAACTCTCATTTTTTGAACTTTGCATACAATTGACGATCCTTGAGGATCTAAGCACACTATTCTCAAGTGAGCAGCATGCTCCTCCTCGCTCCGAAATATATGGATGTCATCAATGAACATGGTCACGAACATGTACAAATATCTTGAACACCATGTTCATTAGATCCATAAAAACTGGGGGCATTGGTTAGTCCAAAAGATATAACAACAAATTTGTAGTGACCATACCTAGTCTTGAAAGTGGTTTTCAGGATGTCAGTCTCCCGAATCCTGAGCTAGTGATACTTGGATCACGAGATCAATCTTGGAGATACTTGGCACCACGAAGCTAATTGAGCAAATCATCGATCCTAGGTAAAGGATACTGTTCTTGATGACCTTGTTTAACTGTCAATAGTCAATGCACATCCGAAGCGAACCATCCTTCTTCCGAACAAAAAACAATGGTGCACCACATGGAGACTTACTCGACATAATAAAGCCCTTATCTAACAGGTCCTTCCATTGATCCTTCAGCTCTTTTAGCTCAATTTGGGCCATTACGTAGGGGCGGAATAGATATGGGGGATTTGCGTCCTTGGAAGAAGATCTATATCGAAATCAATCTCCCGCTCGAGAAGAATACCTGGCAAATCATTAAGAAAGACTATCAGGATACTCACACTCTTGGATACTCACGCACTGTTGGATACTCACGCACTCACGGGCCCGAAATTTGGATAGTCAAGGTTTCCAAATTCAACATCCTTAACCCTAACTAGATGGTACATGCAACCCATAGAAATCATCTTCCTGGCTTTAAGGTAGAGAATGAATCCTACGAGCCTGTTTGAACTACCCTTCAATTCTAAGATTGGCTCGCCCAGAAATCTAAACTCATTTCTCGGGTTCAATAGTGAAGCATAGCATGAAAATAGCCAATCATGCAAAGAATAACATCGAAATCCAGTCATGGCTAACTCTATCAAGTCTGTCGAGGTGACCTTACCAAGGAGTGATACTGGGCAACCTCTATACTCCCTTCTAGCTATAAGCTGAGTCACCTACTAAAGTAGAAACTAAGGGTTCGAAAGACATCGGGGCCCGACTCAAAGCTACTAGCCACATATGGTATTACAAATATAAGGTATCCCCTGAATATAACCAAAGCACATACATGAATATGGAAAACTCACCCAACATACCAATGACCACATCCAAGAGACCTCCTGCTCTGACGAAAAGTTAAAGCATAGAATGCAGTACAGCCTTGGCCTTCAAGTTTGTTCTCATGGATGCTCACGATGTGCCGAGAGGGGGAGGGGCTGCTAAACTAGAAGATGGGCCATGGCCCCCAACCTGATCCTGCCTCACAGCTGGACAATCTTGAAGCTTATGTGTCGGGATGCCGACACCCGAAACAAGCACTGAACCTACCAAGCACTAGCACATGTGCACTTTCGACCACACCTACGACAAGGCTGGGATGCTAGAATCTAGGGGTTTAATGCTCGGCCCCTGGAGCATGGCGCTCTCCCTCTCTGATTATGTTTGGGCCTAGATGGAACACTCAATGTCGAAGATGTTGGGGTTGATGATCTCTGGTGAGTGTGGCGTCGGTGTCCGCGAACCTCACGCTAAGAGAATCTGTGATCCTCGGTCTTGGCCCTCTTAGCCTCCCTCTCTTTCGGAATTGCTTACTCCATCTTACGGGCATATAGCACTATGCAATCCATAGCTTTGTAGGCATAGCAATATGGCATTCCTTGTCCAATACCCTGCTAAGCGTACTGTCTGTTCACCGCGTCCTTTGATAACCCTTCATCGAGGCATATTTCGATAGGCGAGTGAACTCCAAGGAATACTCTTGCTTGTCATTCTTCACTACTTTAGGTTTACAAACTCCGTTTGCCTTGACTCCTCATCTCCTGAGGAAAGAACCGATCTACAAATGCAACATGGAACTCCTCACGTGATTGGACTTGCTCTGCTGACCTGCTATCCTTCCATTGGCGAAACCAAATATGCACAACCCTCTTCAACTTGTAGGAGGCCAACACTCAGCACACTCAACACTACTCACCCCCGTGACTTGGGTGATCTTGACAATCTCATCAATGAAATCATGCGGGTCCTCATCCTTGAACCCCAAGAACTCCAGCGGGATCATCCTCAAAGTCTCGACTGCGTCTTTGCTTAGGAGCATTGTCATTTTGCGGAACATTCACAATGGCTGCGATTGACACGAGAAGGTCCAAGGCACAGCAAGCATACGAATAGCGGCCCCGTAACTCGGCATGGCCGGGCGCTCGGGTGCTTGAGGTTCGGGAGTGGGGGCTTGTTGATGCCCATAACTTGCCATCCCATTGGCCTTCACCACTTCTATTCCTCCTTCCATTCATTCTTCGAGTCATGATTACGTCGCGAGTAGCATGAATTAGAAGGAGAGAAAGATTTTTCATCTCCACGACATAGATCATGAAAGAAGGGAACATTTCTAAACGTCTCGTAGCCTCTTCGTCATGGTGTGGCGCTACACCCATGAAAAGACTATACTTAACATGGATTTCGAGACACCCTAGTACACTTCAAACCTATTGCTCTGCCACAAAGTTTGTCACGACCCGAGCAGGCCCAAATCGTAGACAGGACAAGGGGACAGAAACCCCAAGTATACCCATGGCATAAGCATACATCTAACTCATTCGATAAGCGAAGAAGAAATCATCAATATAAACTCGAAGTATTTACACCCCGTAAGATTCAGCATCTAGTTGGCCTACAGGCACATTAGTTAAGCATATTTGAAAATCATACGTGCTAGGAAAAAGCATGAAGGTGGATGAAAATCACAGTGAACCACCGCGGAAAGCGCCGGGCGAGCCCCTCCGCAATGGCACCGTGTCATGAAGGCGGGGCCCCACATTGGCTCCGTGACACGTTGGGCTGTCCGGGCCAAGTATATAAAGCCACTTCGGTTGTGATGTTATATCACTTGTAAATTTCCAAAACGTGAGAAACGAAGACGAAGAGGAGAGAATAAATAATCGTTTGATTACGGCGCAACGTAGTCTAAACTCCATTAACCTCGAGTGCGAGGTATTTAGCAACGGGAGAATTCCTACGGTTTTAGTTTTGTGAAATACGGCCGACGAATCGTCGGGCTACCGGACTAAGGTAGTAGAATTGCTCCAAACTAGTGTCCTATGTGCTCCTAGGTGTGAAGTGAATACTTCTCCCTTACGGACTTACTGAAAATTGCAAGTTTTCGACCGTCTTTCGATAAGCCTAAGTTTAGACGATAATTATATCGA
Source organism: Datura stramonium (assembly GCA_018107945.1). Lineage (NCBI taxonomy): Eukaryota > Viridiplantae > Streptophyta > Magnoliopsida > Solanales > Solanaceae > Datura > Datura stramonium. The sequence continues at coordinate 549,872 of JACEIK010000179.1, read as the reverse complement.
AAGTGACGTCGTCCTTGGAACTGCGTTGTATTTAGTACTAATTGATGTCTATATGAATGCGGTTGGGAGAAATAGCTAGAGTCTTGACCGAGCCTCGTCCGACAGTCGGATAACTCGAGGTTAAGGGATGTGATGTAGTTTCTTCATCAAGTTAGCGGCTTTAGTGTATAAATAGTAAACTACGTATTTGAGTTCTCGGAGTTGAATGTTGAGAATTAAGTAAGTCTAATAGATTACGAGTTGCGTTGTTGTATCGATTGGGTTCGAGAAAGTTAGTAAAGCATCGCCAAAGGTGAGTTAGCATTCGAATTCGGTATAGCTTGTGTATGATTAGCAAGCATGTTGTAGAATAAAAGAAAGCAGATTTTTAGAATAAAAGCTAGTAAAGAAATATCGAATGAACGAGATAGTATTATGGATCTGAGACTAGCCATTGATCAGATGATATCTGGCTGTGAATTAGCCATTGACAGATAGTATCAGCTACGAGATTGGCTAACGATTCAAAAGATTTGAATCGGTATGTTCGGTAAAGATAGTTTAATATAGAAAGAGCATGAATAAGAAATCAGATTTTAGATAGCCCTTTTCGGTTATACATGCTTGCTATTTATATGTGTTATTTGCTTGTTGAGACTTGTTGTGGCGTGAGGCCCCTTATTGAGCGTCCTTGCAGCCTACAGGTTGGCCAATCGTGTCGCCCACTGAGCTGGTGGGTTTACGTCACTCCGAGGGGTGGCATGCCTTCCCCATCTTGGACGAAGATGGGATGAAGCTTTCCCCATGATGCGATCGAAGCGTGCAGTGCGGCCTCCATTTTGAGATAGCCACTGTTGAGTTAGGGGAACCGAGACCCTATACATTAGCATGCATGCGGAGTGTTATCTCCTGACTTGTTCCAGGGAGCAGGTGCAACTCCGGTTTCGAGATAGCCCTATTGAGAGTTCCAGGGAACCGAGACCCTATACATTACGTAAATGCAGAGTCCTCCCAGGACTCGGACACGGTTATTTATATCGGAGGCTATGGCCCAGAGCCGGGAGACCCGGGGGCCGGTAGAGAGCTCCGAGTGAGCAGATGAGTGGAGTGACTTATTTTTGGCTGGTTTTGACCCGGGTAGGTATATAGATTGTTTGCTTGCTTGGTGCCATCCGACCTATAGAGGGTTCGTATTGGCTCTTGCTTGCTATGTATATCTATTTATGTGCTATATAATAGCTACTAGACAGCGAGCCGTCGTGTCTACATGTACGCCTCTGCCTTGCTCCGATGCAACATGATTCGGTTTATACCGGCTTCACCAGTTGATTATCTCTTGCTACATGGGTACTGAATTATGCTATCTATATTCGGTTGTTTTCGGTTATATTATGTTCGATTTGCTTTGCATACTCGGTACAGTGCGCGCGCCCCAGTGGGAAGCATTTGCATTACTTACTGCAGTACTCATAGAACGAGGAGCGTCCTCGTGATTCCGGCCCGACTATAGAGTCGTCGGCTCTTTGTCATCTGGAGCCTGATTTCTAGAGTGTAGCTCTTTTCCTTTTGATGTACGGTATGGGCAGGTCGGGGCCTGTCCCGATCATTTCTATTGTTACTCATAGAGGCTTGCAGATTGTATATTTATCTCCCACTGTGGTCAGTTGAGCATTCGTGTGAGGTCGTGCCGGTTGTATAGTTGTTGGTATCTTTGTCTTTATGTTGGCGCGTGAGGGGGCCATAGCTTGGCTGATAGTGGTGACCTTGCCGGTCACGTAGTCTTAAATTCTTGTGTTTAAGTTTCGGATGACTAGTCGGCATGGTGGCCTTGTCGGCCCGCATAGGTTCACGTATTATGAATATGTTACGGTCAGGTTTGTTATTACGGAGTACGGTGGCTATAGGCCCCCGAGATGGCCGGAGGGGCGAGTTTACGGCCGTTATATAGCCCTTTGTTTCGAGAACTTTGAATAGAGCCCGAGCACGGATGTGCCTCGGCCACCGGTTAGTAGTCCCGAGTCCCTTCTAGGGCACCGGGTGCGATCCCCTTACCCCCAAGGCGGCGTGACAAAGTCTAACTCAACATGACATCAGAATAAGCATCCAGAAGCTAAACACATACAAAGTATAGAAAAGCCTCTAATTTGGAAGATTTAATGGGACAAGATCGACTAACTCAATAATGCGCGTAAATACATAAGGAAGCTGAAAGTCTAGCCCTTGAAGGATGATTCTGACAAAGTAGGTGCTAACTCGACAACCGACTATGAACGGGGCTAAGCACATGGGGCTGGGTCCTGTATCATGGAAATGATACAACATAGAAGTATACGGTCAGTACGTGGATTGTACCAAGTAAGAAAGGTGAGTAGAACCGCTTAAGTAAAGTAAATCATTTAAAACACTTCATAACATATAATAAACATTCAAATATGAGAGGAAAAGAAATTGCATGTATTCATTCAAAAATCATAATCTTTTTCATAATATGACAATGCATAGCTTCATAAGATCATAGCCTTTCGAATAACTCAAGGCATCACAACATTTATAGAAAAGTTGAACAATGAGTAAAAACCTTTCTTTTAGAACATGCATATAAATAACAATAACCATAAAGTAATGAATTGTGCAAATCTAAATCACATAGAAAACAAGAGACTCATCACTTAACACGACATACAACGATAGAAACTACATTGGTCCCAACTAACATACTCAAGTGGGTAGAGCTTGAGTCAAAATCTTGACAGGGCAAAGAACTCTACCATGATATCGATATCAAGCTCATGGGCCATTAGGGTCGAGGATAGCTCATAAGGGGAGGTCCCAATAACATAATAGTATCGACCTACGTTGGCACGTAGTTTTGGGGCATAGGGTGACCGGCCCTTAGCCTGCTTGAAGGGTGCTAGACTCTTCTCCCAAAACATCCAATACTCTACATCGTATATAACGAAGCTCAACGTCGTCTATTGTGAGAAGCTCAATAATGGAATAATGCATAAACTCAACATTGTCATTTGACAAAGCTCAATAATGACCATGCATAGAATCGACATTGTATGAAACGAGCTCAATAATAACATATATCTCTCAATTATTAATTCAACTGCATATGAGAAGCTTTAATTCGAAACATACCACAAGTTAAAAATATTTTAAATTACAAAATAATCCTTTCATTGTTTATTGATGACATTCAAGTTTACTTTAGAATTATCACTTCATCATCCTCAATATAAGGGCCTTGCTAAAAGCTTTATCATTCCTGGATCGACTCAATTCATTTTGAAAAAAAATATCATAATCATCGGTAGCTTTAAAAATATGCTTTATCATCAAATCTCATCATCATCATCATACATTCATAAAAAATTTCACCTTTTAATATAAAATTTTCAAAATCATAAATTAATTTCATAATTTAGAAAACACAATTTTGACTGAAAATAATTTAAAATCTTCCAAGCTTCACAATTCATCAATAGAAACCTAATCTAATCGTACCCATGTATAGAAATTCAAGAATTATGCAATTGGGGTAAAGCCGTAAAATAATCCTGAGATTTCTCATAGTTAGGTAGAGATTGGGCATGGGTTAGGAAGGAAACACCCACTCATAACCCTACATGCACGGAAGGGATTGGTTCCACCAAATCTTTGATTACCCAAGGAAGTGGAAGGAAACCTTGAATCTGGCCTTGAATCACCTCCAACCTCTCCAATCTTGCATGCATGGAATGAATGACATAGGATAGTTTTCCCTTCTTAAAACACTAGAAAAAGAGCCTTAAACAATGTAATATAGGCCTCTAGTACTTAGGAATCTGGAAAATCCCGTACTAAAATCGCAGAATTTTTGACTATTCAAGTCCCCATGAGGAGGCTGGACGACTTGTGCTCACGAGGACACGACTCGTGGCCATGAGTCACTCCCAGTTCCCTTGCTCAAAATAACTAGGGGACCTCACGGGAGACACCACGACTCGTCATCACCATCTGTGTCTTCAACTTTCCAATGCCTCCTTGCCAAACAACTAGTGTAGGCCACGGAAGACCTCACGAGTCGTTGTCTAGTCCAGCACACCACTGCCAGCCCATACGGGCATTAGTCACTTCACGACTTGTGGTCCTCCCTCCACGATTCGTTACGCTGACCCACCGGTGCGAAACCACGGATTTTTCACCGTTTTGACTCCTTGCTCTGATCCTTGGGTTCCCGGAGTATAACAACAATGACACAAAAAAATCCACAAAAATCTCATCAGAATCCCCCGATCACAAGCTAAATATGTTGTTCAGTCATAAAACCCATTACGGGCCCAGAGTTCGGATCATCAAATTACCAATAAAAAGAGTTTTTATCAGAAGTTTACTGTGGCGGCAGAAACTTAGCCTCCTCACGAGATCATAATTTCTTAGGCTTCAAATCACTCCTGAATCACATCGGGATCTGTAAACTACCCAACTAAGTAATAAAATCACCATGCGACCAACAGAGCTTTCAAAACACAATTTCAAGCTCGTTAACCTGAAATGTTGACTCTAGTTAAACCTCTCAAACCTCAAAAATAAAAAATCTCACCCGATCTTCATTAGATCATCTCAGAAATGGTTTCATCTATCTACGAAATTCATGAATAAAAAATGAAGATATGGAAAGGTTCAACCCAGGGAGATGGATCAACAATTAAAAAATAACCATCCGGGTTGCACTTCCGGCTAGGTTAATAACTGCATTTCCTGAAATTCTACATACCCGACACCTAAGGCAGGGATAGGGAGCTACCTTGAACATATCCATTTTAACCATCATCTCCATCATGGGGAACATCCATAGGGTTTAGAGTAATGGAATCATGAGCAAGAATCATTTAAGAAATCTAAAGAGTTTGGGCATATACGATATTGCATGATCTTATGAACCCATAGGGAAAACAATAGGGACTGAATTCATAAAGTTGAGCATTCTAAGAGACAGGAGTTCACATGGCATAACTAGGGTCATGACATGGCTGCATGGGTAATATTGGGATCGCTAGCGCGCGAGTTACCTATCATCTTAGGGTTACTCTTAGGGTTCTGAACACAAGTATGAAATGAGTGTAGCATCGAGCAAACATAAAGGAAACACCTAAATAAGGATTGATTGACTACCCTTGATTACTATTTCTAGAACTTCCTTGCTAGAAAACTTAAGAATTGACTTGGCCCTTCACTTACCATCTCCCCCCTTAGTTTGCCGCCATCACTCTAAGGCTCTAGGATCCTTCATTAAGTTTACACTAATATCACTAGCTCTGAACTTCCCATTCACCTCCAAAGCTATCGCTGATGATTGCATACTTATAATCATTCCCAACCTTCCACGAAATAAATCTCGTATCAAAATGCTCAAAGGGATCTTGTGCCTTGTACAGTAGTTCTTAGAGCTAGCAATCATGCAAGGTACGATAGGAAGAATTACAACATACTAGGGACTACATCTGAGGTTGACTGCTAATTGCTCTTGGTAACCTGTGTTGCTGAGATGGGCAGGCTGTAGACCTGATAGCTGGGGAACAAGCTCCACCGTCACCTGATCCAATGGAAGGGCAATTCCCAAGTTTGTGTCCAGGCTTACCGCATCCATAACAAGCATCCTTGCCAATCAAACACCTTCTTGGGGGGTTTTACACACCTTTGGCAAGTTGGCCAATTGAACGGGGTTGTTGAAGGTGTGGCCGAGGCACGGCCTCTTTGGCCATCTTGCTTAGCTGAAGGGAAATCTCTGCGTTTATGACCGGGCTGGCCACAATAAAAGCAAACATCTTAACCTTCCAAGAACATTCCTAGGTGGTTCTTCCAGCAGTGCTCGCAAGCTGGATAAGTAATCTCCCTCACCCGGGGCTTTTTTCCCCGAACCTAAGTTAAAGACCTTTGCTGGGGTTAAGAGTGACTCCCACTACTTGACCCTTGATGGGAACTCTCAAGGTTTTCGGTCCCGGGCCTTTGTTCCTCCTTTCTTCCCTCTTAAACTCTCCACCCATATTTGAATCACCAAACTTAGACAGGCTCCTCTTCATGAGTTCTTGAACCCTAGTAGCTATCGCCTCCTCGGTAGGGTTCACTGATTCGATAGTCGACTGGTTAGGTTGGGTGATCATGGCCTATATCAACACTCATAAAGCGGCCCCGAGCTATGCATCCATAACTTGCCCGAACATGAGATTCTTAGGAATTGGTGGGGCTGGCTGACTCCCATTGGTCCTTTGAGGAGACATGTTTCTGCACACGCGTATAGCACGAATTAAAGGAATGGAGAGAGTTGAACTCATAGAACGAGGTAGAATCATGAAAGAAGGGAACACTTCCTAAACGTCTCATAGCCTCTTCATCATATGTGTGACGCGCTTCACACCCATGAAAAAGACTCTACTTAACGCGACTTTCGGTCACCCTAGGACACTTAAAAATGTATTGTTGTTATACCAAGTTTGTCAAGATCCAAACATGGGCCCGAATTGAGACACGAGACAAGGAGCCCCGAGAGTCTCCAAGTTGACCCATGGCATGAACATACATCTAACATAATCAATAAAAGCGGAAGATCAACATAATAAACATGGCGGAATTCTGAACATAACATGAAATCTAAACATACAATGCCTGTCTGAAGCTGAATACAATCTATATCTGAAAAGCATCTACTTCTGATGAGTTGATGGGACAAGACCCTAACTAACTCTCTAAGTTTGAAACTGAAAATGTAAATATAACTGATAAAGAATGGTCCTCGAGAGATAAGGACTCACCAACTAAGACTGGATATGCTACTCCAAAAGGCTGGTTAGCAATGAGGCTGAGTCTGAATATCGGAGCATGTATCATGAAATAATACAACATAGAGTATGCGGTCAGTATGTGAAATGTACCGAGTATGCAAGGTAAGTAAAACAGATAGTTAAAAATACATACGAGTTCATAAGTGTAGGACAACATGATCTTAATGTAAATATCATAATGTAAACATAGGGCTTAAGGTTTTGGAAAACATTTGTAAATCAATTGTATTCATAATCATAAGAGAAAAGCCTTATTAAACATGACTTGAGCCAAACTGCATAAACAGAACCATGTATAAATCATGAGGAACAATGAGAGGACTTGTCATAACCGACACCATCATGGTAGAGCCTTACATGATTCCCCAACTATATCACTCATGTGGGTTGAGTCGTCCCAGGATTGCCAGGCAAAGGACATGCAGTATGTGACATCACGAAGAGGGGATCCATTAATATTGGAATATATATAAATAAATATATGGTGGCATGCAGTTCTGAGATATCGGCGTAGTCCTTTGAACGTCAGGCTACTCGGTGGTAGACACTACTCCCAAAAATATGCACATTAGGCTCGTATAGTAACTGAAACATCATTCATGAAATTCATGCACAAATAAGCAACATCATCATTGATCCCCATTTAAAAAAATACATGTTTATCCATGAACAAGGGCCCATGAATTGGCCAAGAGTCATAAATCCATAAATCACGAAATTCATGCATACTTGTAAACATGTATAAACTTTGTATTTCATAAATCCATGGTAATTATTTGAGAGAAATCATATCATAAGTCATAAATCATAATGGGTTAATGAACATCAAATTCCAAATGGAATCATTACTTGAACTTTCATGAAATATTCATAATTTGGAATAGCTTGTAGGAATTTAAATCTAAATAGCTATAAAATCTACCAATGATTCATAAAACTCAAATTTGTAGATAAGAGGGATTAACCCATAGATAGATCATAAGGATTTAATTAGAAATGGGATAAAACCTCATAGAATTATCAATAGAATTTCACGAATTAGAGAGGAGTTAGGCATGGGTGTGAAAAATTTCACCCATTCATAACCCTGCGTACCTGAAAAGGACTGATTCTACAACTCCCTTGATTGTCCAATGAAGAATTGATGAAGAACTTGGAGAACTAGTCTTGATCACCTCTCCAAAGCCTCTAAACTTGCATGCATAAATTAGGAATAGCTTAGAATGAACTTACCCTTCTTAAAACTCACTATCTAGAGCTTAAAACGACGTAGTTTAGGCCTCAGGATAATAGAAATTTTAGAAAATCCCTTATTAAACTCGCAGGGAAACACAGACTGTCAGTCCCAATGAGGGACTGGATGAGTCGTTGTCCGTGGCCATGACTCATGGTTTTCATCTATCACCTTCACTGGAAATTTCATCTAGGTTATCACCACGATGCACCCTACGATTCATTATCGATGACCACAACTCGTGCTCACCCCCATCCTCTACACTGCCAGAAATTATAAGGAGGTCACCACGGGCGACACCATGACTCGTGGTGCTTCCCAATGAGTTTTTGTGAGGACCTGTTAAGTGCGCTGCCTAACTTCCTTCATTTTTCAACCACCCTTGTCCACGGATGACCTGACGAGTCGTGATGCTAACCACTACTCACGGTCACATCTGTTGGCCACTCAACACTAAAATCTTCAGCTAAGTCAAACTTCTCACCATGAGTAACTTAATGAATCATGGTCATCTTAACGGGTCACTAGACGACACGTCCTGTGACCTAGTGCAGAAATTCCTATTTTATCTGTTTCAACTCCCGCGTATGATTTTAGGGCTTTCGAGGTATATAAGTGATCACCCATATCATCAACATTAGAGGACTCCAGCACCTTTTTCAGCCAGAGCTTCATCTTCCAAGTCATGTAAGGATAAGAGGGGTGGGACATCGGGCTCCTAGTCCCAGAGTCATGTCTCCAATAGCCACACATTTCAAGCATGTCCTAAGTGTGGTAAGAACCACCTGGGTAAGTGTTTTTGGGAAAAAAGGGTTGTTTTGGTTGTGGCCAGCTGGGTCACAAATTGAGAGATTGCTCCTCATCAGGACTAGAGAAGGCCCAATCCACTACAGTAGCAGTTCCATCGGGTCGTCCAGCTCAGCAGGGTGCTACCTAAAGGACAGGTGATGATCAGCGCCAAAACTGATTTTATGCTTTATCCTCCCATTAGTATTGGGAGAACTCATCTGATGTAGTGACTAGCATTTTATGTATATTTCAGATAGATGTGTATGCTTTACTAGATCCAGGAGCCACACTTTCCTTCATGACTCTTTACATGGCTGTCCAGTTTGATATTAGTCCATAAATCATTTTAGAGCCAATTTTACTCTCTACTCTAGTTGGTGAGTCAGCTAGAGCTAGTCAGGTGTATAGAGATTGTCCTATTACAGTGTTGCATAAAGTCAACTCAGTTGATCTAGTAGAGTTAGATATGGTCAACTTTGACCTTATTCTTTGCATGGACTGGCTACATTATTTCTATACTTTAGTTGAATGTAGAATCAGGGTCGTCAAGTTTCAGTTTCCTAATGAACCAGTCCTAGAATGGAAGGGTAGTACATTAGCGCCTAAGGGTTGGTTCATCTCATACCTTAAGTCTAGGAAAATTATCGCTATGGGGTGCATCTATCATTTGGTCAGGGTTAAATATTCTAGTTTCGAGACCCCGACACTTCAATTAGTTCCAGTTGTAAATGAGTTCCCTAACGTATTTCCTGAAGATCTTCTCGGAGTCCCTTCCGAGCGGGAAATAGACTTCGGCATAGACCTTCTTCCAGAGAGCCAACCTATCTCAATCCCTACTTACAAAATGGAACCAGCTGAAAGACCTCCTAGTTAAGGGTTTCAACAGACCCAGCATCTCCCCATGGGTGCCCTACTCCTATTCTTGCGAAAGAGAGATGGTACACTCAGAATGTGCATTGACTACCGTCAACGGAACAAGGTTACAGTCAAGAATAAGTATCTTCTACCTAGGATTGGTGAATTATTTGACCAACTTCAAGGAGATAGTTGTTTTTCGAAGGTATATCTTAGATACCACCTCTCAAGGTAAAAGAATATGACATTTCGAAATAGACTTCAGAACTCAGCATGGTCACTACGAATTTGTAGTTATGTCTTTTGGACTAACCAACGTTCCTATAGCATTTATGGATCTGATGAACAAGGTATTCAAGTCGTACCTAGACATGTTTGTTATTATCTTTATAGACAATATTATTGTTTACACCAGAGCAGATGAGGAGCATGCAAATCATTTGAGAAAAGTTTTACAGACTCTTAATGACCGACAGTTGTTTGCTAAATTTAGCAAGTGTGAGTTTTGGCTGAAGTCAATTGCACTTCTCAGTCACATTTTCTCTAGTGAGGTTATTGAGGTGGATCCTCAAAAGATTGTGGCAGTCAAGGATTGTCCAATACCCACTTCTCCGATAGACATCAGGAGTTTCTTAGGAAAAGCCAATTAGTACAAATGATTTGTAGAAGGGTTCTCCTCCATCACCTCTCCTTTGACTAGAATAACTAAAGGAAGGTGAAGTTTTAGTGGTCTAATGCATGTTAGAAGATCTTTTAGGAGTTGAAGACTCGAGTCACTCAGCCTTAGTTTTAACTCTGCGAGAAGGTTCAAACGGATTTATGATATACTATGATGCCTCCAGAGATGGCCTTGGTTGTGTTCTGATGTAGCATGGTAAGGTAATAACTTGAGCCTCTAGAGAAATTAAGGTTCATGAGAAGAACTATCCAACTCATGATTTCGACCTAGCAACGGTAGTATTTTCCTTGAACAGTTGGAGGAACTACCTTTATGGAGTTCATGTGGATGTTTTGACGGATCATAAGAGCCTATAGTATTTTTTCAATTAGAAAGACCTAAATCGACGTTAGAGAAAGTGGTTAGAGTTGTTTAAAGACTACGACAGGAGCGTCTTCTACCACCCGTGTAAGGCCAACATAGTGGCTGATGCTCTCGGTAGATCGTCTATGGGGAGTGTTGCCCATGTTGAGAATGATAAGAAAGAGTTTCTTAGAGATGTTCACAAACTAGCTTGATTAGGGGTCCAGCTGGTTGACTTAGCAGAAGGTGGAGTTATAGTCCCAAATGGGTCAGAATCCGCCCCGGTGGTGGAGGTTAAGTCAAAATAGGATGAAGACCCAATTTTACTTAAGCTAAAGGAAGTGTTCCTAAGGAAAGAGATGGAAGCATTCTCCATAGGGGGAGATGGGGTGCTCCGTTACCAGGACAGGATATGTGTTCCAAATGTACAAGACTTGAGACAGCGGATATTAACGGAAGCTCATAGAACCAGGTACTCCATCCATCCAAGTGCCACCAAGATGTACTGTGATCTACAGGAAGTCTATTAGTTGAATAGCATGAAGAAGGATATTGTAGAATTTGTGGCTAAGTGTCCAAATTGCCAACAAGTCAAAGTAGAACATTTGAGACCTAGGGCTATGGCTCAGGATATTAGCATTCCTACTTGGAAGTAGGAAGAAGTAAACATGGACTTCATCACAAGCTTACCTCGTACTCGCCTTCAGCATGACTCAATTTGGGTAGTTGTAGACCGGATGACTAAGTCAGCACATTTTCTACCAGTTAAGATCCTAGACTCACAGAGGATTATCTTAGACTGTACATCCGGGAGTTAGTTAGACTACACGGGGTTCCCTTTTCCATTATTTCAGATAGGGGTACTCAGTTCACCTCGCACTTCTAGAAGTCATTTCAGAAGGGACTTGGTACTCAAGTCAATCTCAACATAGCTTTTCACCCACAAATAGATGGACAGGTCGAGCGGACCATTTAGACTTTGGATTATATGTTGAGGGCTTACATTATAAATTTCAAGGGCAATTGGGATGATCACCTACCTCTCATCAATTTTGCATAAAACAATAGCTACCACTCCAGTATTCAGATGGCCCCATTTGGGGCATATATGGTAGGAGGGAACAGATCTCCTATAGGGTGGTTTGAGGTTGGTGAAGCTTCCTCGATAGGACCTGATTCAGTACATGAGGCCATGCAGAAGGTTTAACTTATCAGGGAATGGCTGAAAACAACTCAAAGCCAACAGAAATTGTATGTAGATGTAAGAATAAGGGAGTCATAGTTTTCTGTGGATGATTGGGTATATTCGAATATATGAAGAGGGGTGAAGAGATTCAGGAAGAATGGAAAACTCAGTCCTAGATATGTTGGCCCTTATAGGATCTTGAGACGCATTGGCAATGTGGCTTAAGAGTTGTAATTTCCAGCGGAGTTAGAGTTGATGCACCCAGTCTTCCATGTGTGCTTGTTGAATACATGATAGCTAAATACCCTCACCTATTCCCTTCCAGCTCAGCTTTAGAATTAGGTACTAAATTCCTCCTCAGTACTCTATTTAGTTCAATATTAATCAGCTCTAGTCATATTTTAGTGTGCACTCTAATAGCATAACTCAGTCTATATGTCTATCTAAATTCGGAGTCAGTCACTCCTTCAGTAATTAGTTTTTAGTTTTCAGTTCGAGATTGCAGCTCTTCCCCCGGTCTTTCAGCCTAATTCATCTTCATTCAAGTATAAATGTTTCCAGGGGGGATATTGCAACACCATAGATGTTTTTTAGACAAAACTCAGACTTGGAATGCAATACCAGAAAAGAAACTACAAAATCTTGCCTCAGAATGACTCAACCAACGAATCATTTCCAGGAATAATGAACCATCAGAAAAGTCATTGTAAGCTCCAACAAATTTCCTCCAGTGTACCAATGAGCCGTAGAAAGACTCATTACAAGAAGTAACGAGTCATCTTATCACTTATTGCAACTGAGTCCAGAAGCCTGCTAAATTCCTTCTCTCAAACAATGGGCCAAATTATGGGTCATTGTGTGATATAAAGACTCATTCTATGTAACTGTTGGGTAAGATCCAGAAAATGCTTAAGTCACCCTAGTGACAACAGATGGAATAATGACCCATTGTTTCGGATAATGGGTCATCTTGTTCGTCCATTGGGTGATATCTAGATTTGGTTAATAACTCTTTTAACACCCTGAAACTTTCCTATACAAAATTCAGACATTTGATAAAAATCATAAGAAAACCAAAAAAAAATATTTCTCAGACGACCCCCACAATAGACCATTGGTGGAACCAACGGACAGTTGTAACTGGTCGTGGGTTATAGTAGGATTCCTCCAGGCGGAACAACGAGTCATAGGATGACCTGTTGATCCTAACAACGGGCCTTCCTGTCGTCCATTGATCCCGAGTTCAGAGGTCTACCGGACCTTCCCCTAAGACAACGAGAGGGAAAAATGGCCCGTTTTTTCTACGAACGAGCCATTTCTACCAACCATCATTCAATTCCAGACCCCCAGCAGTGTGAACCAAGAGTGGATAAAACATCCCATTGGTTCTGCAAACAAGTCGTTGTTATCACTCTTTGTCCCCGTGCCCTGTTTTCTTACCTCTTCCAACGGGAAGTTTCAATGGGTCGTCCCTTGTTCAAATGGACTTTTGTAACTCATCTTAGGTTGTTCCAGTGAACCTAGTTTCTAAACCCAGAAACCACGGCCAGATTCAATGGGCCGTCATTTCTACCAATGACCCATTCTGAGTCCCGTTGGTTCTTGTCGGCTAGATTTCAGTTTTAGTTCCCAGGGTTACTTTTGTAATTTCCCACCTTTTTAATGCCTAAACCATGTCATTTTGGGTTTGTATAGGGGTAATTTAAAGGGTTAGAACGACCTTTTTATTCATTCCTCTCAATTTCCTTCAAGAACAGTGCATAGAAACTCTGACAGAAAGCATAGAGCAGGAGCAAGGGTTTGATTTTCTTCTCAGTTCTTCTCAGGGATTTTCACCAGGGTTTCTTCTACAGTTATGTGAAAATTCAGCAAGGAGATTGTTCTCCCCTTGCGTCCCCCAAAACTCTCTCTCTGTTCACTTTCAGTCCTAGCCCTAAGTTTGCGAATTTGAAATTATTACTATCGTTCTGGGATTATTTCATGTGGAATCCTATCCTATGTTAATTGCAGCTATTTTCAACCAGTTTGTAACTAAAATGATGCTTTTTCCATCAAATTAGAAATTCAACCCTAACTTTTGAAAAGTCAAAAATTAGAATCCTGTTTAAGCTTTGAATTCTTGAGAATTGTTTGCATCTTTTAGAGTTAAGGGCTTCTATAATGATTGTAGTGTTGAAACTTAGTTACATGTATGTTATTCAGTTTCAGTTAGAAAGTTTATATACTTTGTATTCCTAAGAATTGTCAGTTCTCTTTCAGTCAAAGTACTAGAATATTCAGTGTTAGTCAGAAATGTCAGCTGATCAGTTTGACTCCAGTCTTTTCTCGAGGTGTCAGTGTTGTCTCCCAGTTATCAGAATCAGACTCCGAATCTAGTTTTGGTCCATTAGACGGTCATTAAAATTTAGATATATATCTCTGACCAGCCTCAGGACCCACATTCAGTTTACAGTTTGTTTTTAGACGGTTACGACACTTTCAGATAAGCAGCTCTGACCAGTCTAGAACCCCGTTTAAGAATCTGATCCGATAAGGCTCTCAAGGTACTTTCAGTTATATGTCCCTGTAGTCCTTGACCCCAGTTTTGAGCTATCATCTTAGCAGTTCAATATAGGTTTCCAGTGGGAGTAAGACTTAGCACCGAGAAGGCCGGGGTTCCAGTGCACCCAAGTTCCCAGAACTACGTTGCCAGCGTTGGTTACAGTATCACTTTGCTGATTGACCCTAGACTTTTGTGATCACCCAATCCATGCCTTTATACCCTAGAAAGGTATAATGGGTCCTACCATTTGGGTGTATATATCAAACTCCACCATTAACTCACGTGGTTATACGTCGGTTATAGACTCTCCCACTAGTCAATTTAGCCCACTCTCAGATTTCTTAGTCCAGTTCAGTTCAGATCAATTCAGTGCAGTATCTCAGACTCAGTATTTCAGACTTAGTGCATGTTTATGACCATCAGCCAAGGTCATTTGTTTTAACCATATTAGTTATATTCTAGTTGTATCAGTTTTCAATATTTTCAGTTGGTCATTTTATGTCATTTCAATTTAGTTACTAGTTCTTTCATGTTATTTATGTTTCTCTCACTTACTCAGTACATTTAAAGTACTGACGCATACTTTTATGCTTTATTATTTCATGATATAGCCGTAGGTTCTAAGACCCAGCACTGTTAGTCGTTTATGTTTGAGTCTCTCTATCAACAACAGCAGTGTGAGTCCTCATATTCCGAGGGCACATTTTGTTCATTTCAGTTTCTTTATTATTTTCAGCTAGACTTAGAGTTAGCTGGGGGTCTGTCCCAGCAACTCCTCAGTTAGATGGCTTTCAGGCTAGACTTGATTCCGGACTTTCAGATATTTAAAATCTCTATGTTCAGTCTTAAATTTTTTATTATGCTATTATGTATTATTTCAAATTTCCACTATGCATGTTTACTTAGAATACCAGTGTATGATAGACCAAGGGTTGACTTGAGGTCACTCGTGACTTAAAGTACCGTGTTACGTCCATGGTGTAGGCTTGGAGCGTGACATTCTTCCACTAACTATGAGTGGAAACAACGACCCGTGGTCCCATCTAACGAGTCATTGTTCCAGTCCGTTGGTCAGTCCAAGAATCATTAAGAATTTCCAGTAGCTAGGAGGAGTAGTGACAATGGCCAATTTTTTCAACCAACGAGTCATTGTCTATTCCATTATGAGGTTCCAAAAAAGGGAAATTTCAGGACCAGAGACAATGGCTGGAACCAACATGTCGTGGGCAAAACCAATGACTCATTGTGAGGCCCGTTACATCTAGACAGTCAGTTTTTGAAACGGTAACCCAGGGGGAATTTTTGTCAAATCCTAAGCTCCTAGCACCCAAGCTATATCATTTTGGAGTTTATTATCAGGGGATTAATAGGGTTAGTTGATCTTCCTCCCTCATTTCTCACTGTTCTGTTAGGACCAGTACGTAGAAGACTCGGATAGACTTCTCAGGGCAAGAGCTAGGGTTCTGTGTTCCTTTCAAATTCCAAGAGCTTCATCATAGACTTTCTCCTTCAGGTATGTGCGAATTCAACAAGGGAATTCTTCCATCCTTTTGTCCCAAAGATTTCCCTCAGAAACCTTTTCTATTCTAGCTCTTCAGGAGTACGAATTAGGTTTTTTTAAAGATAAATTATGAGTTTTCTTAAACTCCAGTTGTCTTGCTAATTTTTATCACCCTAGCATATCATTTTTATTTCTTCGAGGTAGATTTCATAATATGATATTCTCCCTGGTTTATTATCTTATTTGGGTTGATTTTTACATGATATATAAGTTGGTCTAGAATGTTGTATTTTTTTCATGGAATGTTATTTAAGCATAAATCCTCAGCGTGTATGATTCAATCTAAAGTTATTATTTTCAGACTATGAATATATTTAGTATTCTCTGGAAATATCAGGTGATCAGTTTGACTCTTCAACAGTCTTTTATTACATTCAGTGTATTAGTTTATTTACATGATTATCGTTGTTTAGACTGTCACGACATGTTCAGACAAAGCAGCTCTAACAAGTCTTAGAACACTGTTTCTTTCAGGTCCTTAGACACTCAAAACAATTTTGACATTTGGCTATGAACTCTGCTATATCCTTCTTCATTCCATCCCACCAATAGATTTCTCGCAAGTCCCGATACATCTTCGTGGATCCCTGATGGATAGAATATTTAGTACCATGTGCCTCATGCAATATCCAGCCTCTAAAATCGTCAACGTCGGGAAAATATAGACGACCCTGATACCGAAGCACCCTATCTCCCCCTTGGTAGAAAACCTCCACCTTTCCTCAAAATCGTATTCTCATCTTGTCTAGATTTGACATCAACCACCAAGGACGACTCTGATCCACTCTACACAACAACAACACCGTCAAATGAGTTGACTAGCCTCACTCCCAACATGCAAGTTGATGAACATCTTTTTCCAGCTCTTTCTTTCCTTCCTCCATGTAGGACACACTCTCCATAGAGAGTCTACTAAGTGTGTCTGCTACCACGTTAGCCTTTCCCCGGTGGTAAAGAACACTCATATTATAGTCTTTGAGTAGTTCTAACCACCTCCTTTGCCTTAATTTGAGGTCCTTCTGCGTGAACACATATTGTAGACTCTTATGATATGTAAATACATCCACATGGACTCCATACAAGTAATGCCGCCATATCTTAAATGCGAACACCACCGTTGCCAACTCTAAATAATGGGTCAGGTAATTCTTCTCATGAACCTTTAATTGTCGGGAGGCATATGATATTACTTTTCCTCGCTACATCAATACACATCAGAGTCCGACTCTGGAAGCATCATAATAAACAACAAAGCCATCTATACCCTTGGGTAAGGTCAACACTGGTGCTGAAGTGAATCGGGTCTTCAATTCCTGGAACCTTTTCTCACAAGCCTCCAACTATTGGAACTTTACCTTTTTCTGAATCAACCTGGTCAACGGTGATGCAATTGATGAAAAACCCTTAACGAATCTCCGGTAATACCCTGCTAGGCCCAAGAAACTCCGAATTTCTAAAGGATTAACCGATCTAGGCCAATTCTTCACCGCTTCAATCTTATGACAATCTACCTTTATGCCCTCACTCAATACCACATGGCCATAAATGCCATTGAGTCAAACCAAAACTCGCACTTACCAAACTTTGCATACATTTGGCGGTCCTTGAGAGTCTGCAACACTACTCTCAAATGAGCGGCATGCTCCTCCTCGCTCCGAGAGCATATAAGAATATCATTGATGAAAAAGATCACGAACATGTCTAGATATTGCTTCAACACCATGTTCATCAGGTCTATAAAAGCTTAGGGGTATTTGTTAATACAAAAGACATAAGTACAAACTCATAATGGCCATACCGTGTCCTGAAGGCTGTCTTTGGGATATCACACTCTCGAACCATGTGCTGATGAAAGCCAGACCTGAGATCTATCTTTGAGAAACATCTAGCACCCTGGAGCTGGTAAAACAAATCATCAATCCTGGGTAAGGGATACCTTTTCTTGATGGTGACCTTGTTCAACTACTGATAATCAATACACATGCGAAGGGAACCATCCTTCTTTCAGACAAAGAGAACCGGTGCACCCTATGGAGACTTGCTCGGTCTAATGAAACCCTTATCCAACAAGTCCTTCAACTGCTCCTTTAACTATCTTAGCTCGGCTGGTGCCATCCTGTATGGAGGAATAGAGATAGGCTGCATATCGGGTAAGATATTAATACCAAAATCAATTTCCCTCTCATGAGGAACATCTAGAAAATCATTCGGAAAAACCTCCGGATACTCACACATCACCGGAACTGACTGGATAGTCGGGGTCTCAGACTCAACACCCTTAACCTTAACTAGGTGATACATGCAACCCTTAAAAATCATTTTCCTGGCCTTAAGATAAGAAATAAACCGACTGACTGGTACAACTAAATTACCCTTCACTCTAACACTAACTCACTCGGGAATCAGAATTCCACCGCACGAGTCCTACAATTAACCGAAGCATAACATGCAAACAACAAATCCATGCCCAAAATGATGACAAAGTCAGTCACAGCAAACTCTATTAAGTCTGTGGAGGTAACCTTATGAAAACCTTTGATGGGGAAACCTCTATACACCCGCTTAGCTACAACTGATTCATCGACTGGGGTAGAGACTGAGAACGGTTCTGACAGAATTTTAGGGCTAACTCCAATACTACTAGCAATATAAGGGGTTACCAAAGACAAAATAGCTCCTGGATCTAACAAGGAATAAGCATCAATATGGAATACTTGCAACATACCATTGACCACATCTGGTGAAGCCTCCTGCTCCTGGCGGGGTACTAGAGCATAAAACCTGTTTTGGCATTGACCGCCTGCTGAATTAGTAAAGGAACCCGACTGAGGGGCACGCTACTAGAGCGGCAGAACTGGATGAAGGGAAATCTCTTACTTTGTGTTCGGGTTTTCCACCTAGGCACCTCTAGGGATGATTCTTGCCGCACTTCTCATAAACTAGAAAGGTGCGCTCCACCTGCATGCTACCCTTATCCCTGGACCTGAAGCACTTCTCCTCTAATCTCTCTCGAACCTAGATGGATTGCTAGCCGATGATGGAGCTAGAGCGATAGACCTGTGTTGGGATTGCTGACGCTATCTACCCCCTGACCTGACTTGAGAAACCCCATAGTTGTCGGTTCTTGCCCTCTTTGCCTCCCTCTGCCTCCGGTAGACCGACTCTATCTGCTGTGCATGTAATACAATATGGGTAAAGTCAATATCCTGATGAATCCTGAAGATCCTACAATCCTTGTCCATGTAATCCGCCACCCCATGCCTAAAACAGCTCACCCGAGCCCTCTAATCCGCCACTAACTCCGAAGCATACTTTGATAATCGGGTAAAGTCCAATGCGTACTCTTGAACGAACATGTTACCCTGCTTCAAATTAACAAACTCGGCCGCCTTAAGCTCCCTCATTTCCCGAGGGAAGAACCGATCCATAAATGGTGCGTGTAACTCCTCCCAATCTATCGGGCCAGCACCCACTGCCTTGGCATCTCTCCACTACTTTAACCATATATGAGCCACCTCCTTTAGCTGATAGGAGGTCAAGTCAACATACTCCCTATTGTTCAGCCCCAAAACATGGGTGATCTTCAGAATCTCCTCAATGAAATAATGTGGATCCTCGTCCACCTTTGTCCTCTTGAGCTCAGGAGGGCTCATCCTTAAGAAATCCCTCACCCTAGCTGTTGTTGTATTCTCGTTTTGAGGGTAATGCGCCACTTTTTTATTCTGAACTTAGGTTGTCATGGCTGCGCTAACATCTGAATCGCCACCTTAATCAGCGTGGGCAGCTGGCTCTGGTGCATGCTCCTCGTGAATGGATGGGGCTGGCTGATGCTCACCCTCATGGACACCCTCATCATCATTTCCGTTACCATTTCTCCTGGCGTTCACTCGGTGTGGAGGCATGATTCTGCAAACACGAGTAGCACGAATTAGAGGAGTAAAGGACTTTCATCGCACAACATAGATCATGAAAGAAGGGAACATTTCCTAAACGTCTTGTATCCTCTTCTTCATAAGTGTGGCGCGCTTCACACCCAGGGAAAATACTCTACTTAACGAGGATTTCAGACAACCTAGGATACTTCAAACCTATGGCTCTGATACCATGTTTTTCACGACCCGAACACACACCTGGATCATAGACACGGGACAAGGAGCCCCAAGAGACCCCAAGTCGACCCATGGCATGAGCATACATCTAACTCAATCATATAGGAGGAAGACTGAACATAAAGCATATCGAAAACATGGAATAACATAACATTTGAAAAAATCCAAATCACTAAAACATACAAGCTGAGTATTGAACATTTTTCTGAAAGCCTCTAATATGTACAATGGGTTAATGGGATAGCTCCCCAACTAGCCCAACAATTCTGAAACTGAAAGAAAAGTAAAGAGTCTAAACATATGGCCCTCGGAACATGAGGATTCACAAAATACGCTGATAACAACCTATGAAGCACTACTGTGGAGGGTGAGCCCGAGAGCTGGGACCTGTATGATGAAACGATAAAGCATAGAGTATGCGGTCAGTACGTGGAATGTACTTAGTATGAAAGGTAAGTAAAATGGACATTTAAAAATATATTTATCTAAACTCATAAATGATCATAAGAGTAGGATGTCAAGCTCGTATCGTAAACCATCATAACATGTCATAAGGCCCAAGGTTTTCAAAACATTCATAATGTAAGCATAATCTTAATCATAAGGAAAGAGCCTTAATTAACATGACTTGAGCCAAAATACAAAATCATTACAAGCATAAATCATGAGGAACAGTGGGAGATTCTCTTAACTGACATATCCCATATGAGCACACATGAAGCTCGACTTGTAACCCTAGTCGGAAGGGTGTCCATACCTTGCCAAGGGCAGAACCATGAAAGTGTGGTATCACCATGAAAAGGGTCATTTGGGTCGGGTATGGTCATGAAAAGGGTCCCAACATACCTACAGTTGCATGTAGTTTATTCAATCCGGGGCTTAACCTGAGCCTCGAACCTACTCAGTGTTCGGTACTACTCCCAAAACATATATATAGTGCTCATAGTACAACATGCATGGATTCATGGGCTAGTTAAATCATGATAATCATAAACATAATTGTACATATGTGAACTAGCCATGACATAAGGCCCATGAGTTAGCCAAAACATGATTCATGATTCATAAGGTTCATACATACTTGTAGATCATGCTTATAGCTTGAAATTCATAAGATCATGATGGGTAATAGATTAAATACATAATTTAACTCATATTCATGTTGGGCTTGTAAATATCAATAATGGAAAAGTAGATCATAAATCGATACATCATGGGTCATGCATAATTAGGCTTGATTACATATAAATAAAAATTAATGACATTATAAATAATTTAAATAATAAAACTGATCAAAACACTTCGGATACACTAAGATTCTAAAATCATAAAACCCTTTAACAAATCACTATGCTTTTATATAAATAAACTTTAAAACTCCATGAGTTTTTATTAGGAATATAGTAAAAATCGTAGAGGAGGAGTATGGGCGTGGAAGAAATCATCCATTGAGAACCTTACATACCTGGAACAACTAATTCTTAACCTCCCTTGAATTCCCAAGAAGAAATTGAAAGGAACTGGGGATGAAAACCTTGAATAACCTTTTGATCACCCCTCTAAACTCTTGCATGCAGGAGTGAAGCCTTAGAATAGATCAACCTCCTAAAAACCAACTTTTCATAAGCTAAAACGATGTAGTTTAGGGTTTCATAGCGTGGAAAAGTAAAAAAAGCCCTTAATGGATCTACCCTGAAAACTGGTCGGGTTGAACTAACAGACAGAACCAACGGGTTGTTAGAGCTAATGATGAACCGTTCTATCGCTCGTCGTATGCACTGCCATCTCTTACTTTTAGAACTGACCAACGGATGAACAGGATGACTCGTCCTCTGAAACAATGAACCATTACATCATCTGTTGTTTTCTCTTCACACAACCTGAACCTACTTACCACAAGCCTCACCACGACTCGTGGTTGCTTCGAACGGTCGTGGTCTTGATCCATCATATACATTTGAATTTCTTTCACCAAAACAATGATCGGTAACAATGAATTGTTACAACCCACAACGAGTCATTGGAAAGCCCGTTGCATGCCACCTACTAAATGCAACCTTTTCCAATGCCTACTGACAACGGCTCATTGTTCCCAACAATGAGTCGTAGTGTCGTCCGTTGTCTCCACTGCCACCCAACCTTCCCTAACCAACGATTACATACAACGACTCATGGTTTGTTACCACGAGTCGTTCCATGGCCTGTCCTCCACAATTTTTCCCAATTTCTGCAATTTTCAACTTTTAACTTTCGGGTCTATTCTTAAGCACTTCTGGGGTATTATAGTGATAGAGGTTCCTTATGACCTTAATTTGTATCGAAGGCGCTTCTCATATTTAGGAATTAGTCTAACACATATTTTCCATAAAATTTATTACGTTCGGGCCTATCCACATACCTATAAGGGTTCCAAACTTATCCGTAAAGTACGAGGCATTATGATATACAAACTCATGACTAAAACGATGATTTGTGCCGTCATATTACAACTCATACCACGACTCGTACCACCAACCTACAACTCGTGGTTTCCTCTTGTGACTAATGAGCCCCTTTTCCCCAACTGTCAGAATATTTCATGGATGCATACCACGACCCATCATTTCCTGTTACGAGCCATACCATGACTCACACAACCAACACTTGGAAACCCATAGGCAAGTTACGACTCTTGACCATGGGTCATACCCACATATTATGACTCATAGTCGGAACTCAAGCTCTCGGGAACAAAAATCTCTGCTCTGAACCACGGGACTTCCTACGACCCATACTACCGACCTACGACTCATAGGTTGAATCATATTGAGGCAATTTTACCTACTTTTCTATTGATCACATCTGAAATCTCAAGTCTAGTCTTAGGGACTTTCAAGGTATTACATTCATGGGGACAACACAATGTTACACCTGCTACAAATGAAAGGACTCTTCAGAGGTTAGCCAAGTGAAGATGCAAATTCCCATCTTTGAAATTTTCTTGAGATATGCCAACCTTTCAACATCATAATATAATTCAAGAGTCGATCAAATTGAGGCTCTCTCCATTCTCCTTAATTGGGGAAGCGACCATGTGGCTTGAGGAACTGCCTCCAGGATGTATCACTTCATGGAAAGAGGTAATTGATGCTTTCTTGGATCCGTTTGTTCCCTCCATCGAGGATGTTGTAGCTAAGAAATGAAATCACAAATTTCAGGAAAATCCCGGGGGAACCTTTACATGAGGCTTGGCTGAGGTTCAAGAAGAAAATGGCCCTATGTCCCAACTACGGGCTTCTGGTTGGAGTGCTCCTTCGAAGTTTTTATCATTCC
Organism: Datura stramonium; assembly: GCA_018107945.1. Classification (NCBI taxonomy): domain Eukaryota; kingdom Viridiplantae; phylum Streptophyta; class Magnoliopsida; order Solanales; family Solanaceae; genus Datura; species Datura stramonium. The sequence goes on along the minus strand of JACEIK010000179.1, from coordinate 526,457 downwards.
TTGGACTCCATTAATAAGTCAGTGGAAAATAACTTAGTGGGTGGATCTCTCATGGACCAAACATATGGAATAGCTGGAGCTTTATTGGATCGAATGACTAAAACAAACCGAGCTTGGCACACGAGGGAAACTGAAGTACCTCCGAATGATGCGGGTCAAGTTTTGTGACTGCCAAGATGAGAAAGATGGATGAGGAGCAAGATAAGGTTTTTGAAAAAACGATTTGACCTTTCTCTAGTTGATGACAAAAAACTTCACGAGGATGAGGTCTAAGAGCATTAACGTCGTAGGGACTTAAGGTCCAATAAAGTATGAAGGGGAAACCTCACCACCTTGGTATGAAAAATAATGTTAGTTCATGGAAAATCAAATGGGGGGTTCTCGCCCAGGGTACCAAGGTGCCAATGAAGGCTCTTGGAACCCAAGCGAAGAGAATCAAGGTTGGAGAAACCGCGAGAACCAAGGTTGGGTGGATAGAAATGACAGATGGGGTAATCATGATCAAAACCGTGATGGGGAACATTATCACCAAAGCTCAAACCCATATATTCCCCCTCCAAAGGCTAAAAATCCCCAGTTGCAAACGGGTGTAACTGATGTGGTAAGCTCCAAGATTGAAGAGATACTGGCTAGAATACTCAAGAGAGTGGAATCCACCAATAGTGGAGTCAAGAAATTGAAAGGGGAAGTGTTGAACCTCGCCTAATTAGTGAACTCCCACTCCACATTGATGAAGCACTTGGAAGCGCAAAAGAATCATTTGTCTTCCAAAATGAATCCTCGAATGAAAGGGACACTTCCTAGTGACACCGTGCCCAACTCGAAGAAGGATGACAATTATGACTAGAAGTGGCATAGTGTTGGAAGATGTGGAAGTGAAGCCCAAAGATGTTGTTGATCCAAAAACAAGTGGTGATGAAGTAATGAATGAGGTGGAAAAAGCATCAAAGATTGTGAATGATAAAGTGGATTAGATGAGGGAGAAGTTGATTTAACTCCCGTGAATGATGTTGTTGAATAGAAAACTAGCAAAGAGTCTTCACCCGACATGGTCCAAGAGCTTAGGATTCCACCTCCTTATCCTCAGATGTTAGCAAAGAGGAAGGAGGAAAATCAGTTTAAAAAATTTGTTGAGATGTTTAGTAAATTGTCCATTAATATACCTCTTGTGGATGCATTGCTCCAAATGCCGGGTTATGCCAAATTTATGAAAGATTTTTTGAATAAAAATAAGATTGTAGATTCTGGTGTAGGGTAAGTGAAAAACCACTGTAGTGGTATGATGAAAAGAAATCTCTCTCCAAAAAGAGAGGATCCAGGAGCCTTTACTATTCCCTGTACCATTGGGTTGTGCATGTTCAAAAAGGCCTTATGTGATCTTGGGACAAGCACAAATCTAATGTCTCTCATTATTTTTAAGAACTTGGGGTTGGAGAGTCCCAAACCCATCTCAATGAGGCTATTGATGGAAGATCGATCCATAAAGAAACCAGTGGGAGTGTTGAGTTCTTCTTGGTTCAGGTCGACAAGTTCATCCTTCCAGCTGACTTTGTCATGCTTGATTGTGATATGGATGTTGAAGTACCTATCATCTTGGGGAGATCATTTCTTGCCATGGGCAGAGCTTTGGTAGAAGTGGAGCTTGGCGAACTGAAATTTTGAGTGGGAGGTGAGGAAGTCACCTTTAAGATTTATCAAACCACTGAGCCCCCGGATGAGTGCAAGGTGATAGGGGTTTTAAATGATGAGGCAGCACAAGACGAAATTTGTGTTTATGAGGCTGATTCAGAAGATGACCCTCCAAAAAACTGGCAGTTGAGGCAGTATCCATCATTCCACGACGTTAATTAAGGCACTTCTTAGGAGGCAACTAAAGTGTTTTATGTTTTCATGCTTTGATGCTTTTTTGATTTTGTTTTTGTACGTATTATTGGATGAGAAACAAGGAGAAGGAAAACAAGGCAACCACTATGCTAGACTGAAAAAACACCAGTGCTAAAGAATGAGTCACCGCCCTATCACAAAAGAGAAGCAGAAGTAGATTAAAAAAAAAAAAGAGACAACATCTAACCAGCGAAATGCCAAAAGCCTTTCGCAAAACGTAGTCTAGCGAAAGTGTGAACAACTATACCTGGAGGAAAGATGAAAATAAAAGGGATAGTTGTGAATCACAGGAGAAGCACAGATGAAGATCTACAAAATACCTGTTGATCAAAGTTAGAAAGGAGTGTACTCAATAGTAAAGAAGTCACCGACACTTGAACCGGTGAAACATCGGTACTCACCAATGGTCGCAGCTTTAGCGCATATTATGGCTGTGAATGTCCATTTTGGTTGAAAGTATGAGGTGAAGTTTATGTTGGATATAATAGTTTGTGGTGAGGTTTGAGTAACCCGATGTACTAAAAAGGCACAATTTGCCTGATAATCGGGTAACATCATTCTTAAGGGAAAATTTTCATTTTTTTTTTGGCTTGAGTGAATAAAATCGTAATGTGAAGTGAGTGAGTGATTCGTGAATATGAATGATTTATATTTAACTGAGTGGCATTCACCATCACCGGTCAGGCCCAGCGAAACGCCGGTTAAAACACTAGTCTGGATGCAAAGCTTCAATGCATTACCCAAACCTACACTTCACCTGCGCCCTTTGCAGGTCAAGACCGGTGAAACTTCAATATGGGTTCGGATGGATAGTGTTCACCCCTCCTTCGGTATAGCATTGACGGCTCAACGGTGATTTGTGGTCCCTGCTTGCATTTTGCCGATCTCTCACCAGTACCACCAACACTTGATTTTGATCCTTCAAATTATTGGTCATCTAATCATTATAATTTCTTTCCTTAGATTAGGATAGTTGTTGATTTTTCTTTTCTATTATTAAAAATACAAAAAGAAATATTGTTTTGTTGCGGCACCAAAACAGCTTTGTAGAAATAAGACTTCATCCAGGTATTCGGACAAGAGAAAGGCTCCTTTCACTTCAAAATGCAAGAGCAATGGGAAGGACAAGTAAAAGTCAGCCCCCGCCAACACTAGAGAGGCAATCATATTTTGTGTGCCCGACATGAGGGCCCACTTTGCCATTTGCGAAGGCAAATCAATCACAATGGATAAAAGATTTGATCTAGCGGGGATGAGAAATGACTTCCCCAACATCGTTGCCTAATTCAACCACCATAAATGGCATGTATTTGTGAGGCTCTCCGGAGTACTACACCAACTTGGTGCCTGAGTTTTATTCTTCACAGTAGGCACGACAAGAGGCTATGAAGCATAAGGGGAAAGTTGATGAATTCCCTTTCCTGACTTTAGTCCAAATTAGGGGTGTGGAGGTTGATATCACCCCAGATTCCATTAAATGAATTATTTTGGGCTGATGAGATTGACCCAGGAACTGAGTACACTAAAAGATTGGCCAACAAAGAAAATTAATTCAGCTGGATAGCTCCAACCAATGCCAGTGGTCAACCACTATAGGACTCTATGGGTGGAGAGATTTTGAGGCATGACCTCAATTTTGAGGAAAAAGTGTGGTTGGAGTTCTGTGTTGCCCAATCATGCAGTTAAAGAATGACCAAAGAGTGAACTTGGAGGCTTCTATCCTCATTGACTGTATCATAACAGGGGTTCCCATCAACTTTAGGGAAATCGTGGGCAACCAAATGAAAAGAAAACCTAGGCAGCTGGAAACATCGATGCCATATGCGGTGATTATCCCTCAACTATGCCTCAATGAAGGGGTGCTACTCTCTCCTGACAAGTCTCCTAGCTCCACCATCATCATGATAAATATGGAAAGAAAAAGGGATGCTGAGGAACCCAAAGTGAAGAGAAAAAGGCTGCAGGCTTTTAAGGCTCTTGAAGGCTCCACCTCCCTTGACATAGAAGAGAACCCCGTTGCTCCCAACCTTAATATGCCTCACCCCAAGACATCAGGTCACGCATCAGGGAAAGAACCATTTCGAGGGCCTTCACCTCCTCCACATCCTCTTGCCCATGTGGCACACAAAAGTTAGCCAAAATGACAGCTTCTCATAAGAGCCAGCTGCAAAAACTAGCCCAAAATCTCCCGAACCTTATTTCTAAAACTGTGAAGTGGGAGTTTAAGAATGTTTATGACAGCCTAACCAAACACGTCACCAAGGTGGATGTAGTGAAGGGCGCCATAACATCTCTTTGGGCTGAAATGCTGGAATAGCGGGAAAAAACGCCACTAGTAGACACGAATTTGAGTGTTGTTGACACAACAATAGCTACTCAATCCACAGGCCGGGGCCCTATTGATGATTTGGTCGAGGGCTTGGTTGGGGAGAAGGAGCCACATGTGGGCGGATTTAATGATGAAGAGGCTGATTGTTACACCCGTAAGTTCCTATAACTTAACCGACTCGTGCGTACATATGTTGAGAGTTTTGGAGTACGACGCATGCGGAAAAGGGCCTGGGGGATGAGTACACGAGCATAGTATCGAACGAGAAGGAGTCTAAAGCAGAGGTAGGGCGCAAGGAGCGCCGCGTCACACCCCTGCCCTAGCCCCTTGAGCGACGCATTGTCCCCGTATCTTAGCGTTGTGGTTGGCGCGCCGTGCCTCTCCCTGTCACTGCCTTAAAATTATATATATATATACCCCCTTCACATTGTAATAACTCATTTCAATATTTCCCAAAATCATAAAAGCGAGGTTGAGCAACATTTTTAATTGATTTTCACCGAATTATGCCGTCAAACTAAGTTCAAATGAAAATTCATCTTGGATAACGAGTTCCAGGCCTATGAGGAACAACCCTACGGAGTTAATTTTTGAAATATAGCTCAGATTGTCGGAACCCCACTGAGTAAAAATTGGAGAAATCACTTCTAATTGTGTCCTAAGCGGCTACAAGTGATGGTTAAGAATTTCTACCTTCTAAACTAGCTGGAATTTGTAAGCTTTCAGCTGATTTGGATGATGTTTGATTTGTAGTGAATGTTTCCGAAAGGTATCATTATTAGCTATTCCTATTATTGGATATAGCCTTATTCTTTTAGCGTAAGGACTACAATTTGGTTGAATTAGTTGTTACAGGTTGAAACTGTTTTGGGTGAATGAAAAATTGACATTTGAGGTATGTTAGGGCTTATCTATTTGGCAAGTTATTCTCATCGTATAGTGATACGACCTTTGCCCTCGAAAGTAGATAATGATCTTATATGTTGTGATTAGCTACTGCTAGTACATAATGATCATGTAGGTTGCAGTTAGCTGCTATAAGGTGTATTGAGATTATACTATAGTATCCCTCACCGGGAAAGGGTATGTTTAAGTGTAATTGGGTGCGCCAAAGCGAGTTCCCCGTCCACCTGGTTACCATTTTGAGGTATTATAATGTTTTGCTGTCATGCCAAGGCCTTAGAAGTTTATGTTTAGTTGTTGGGCTTGACTTGGTAAGTTAGACAGCATAAGGTGTAGCTGGGTGATAGAACTTTTAATTTGGCGCCTATGTTGTCTGTGAAGATATCCTAGAGGTCGTTGGTGTACGTTGACGCCTCTAGGGCCAAAATCTGGATAGGATGGTTGTCTCGTCGAGTTGATGGTACCAAGGTTTCCTAATGAACTAAGCTACAGCTTGCCATATGATTGGCTACTTTCAGTGAATGTTAGCTTCAACCGACCTAGTGCTTGTCGCATAGGTCGCTTAGGAAAGCCATCCCAACTGTTACAAGTTTGATAGACTAGTCAATTTCCTAAGGAGGGAACCTTATTAGTAGTAGATGAAAGGCCAACATCCCAGACTACTTTCATAGATTCCCAGGTACAGGTTGTCGTGAAGGAGTAGGTCCAGATATACCTGCCTATGAGGCTATGAATCGCCCAATGGACTAGAACTAGAGTATCATAGTGTTACTTCCAAGCTAACAGTTATAGTAAGCTGCCTGTGGAGAGTTAGGGATGACTTCATAGGAGCATTTCCGATCAGTAGCAGCCCCAAAGTTGTTCTAATTGGAGGACCTAAATAGTTGGTCGTCTACGACCTTACTATTCACTTATGAGCTATCATTGCCCTAGCATGACCTTTAAAGTATAGCTTAGGCAACTTTGGACCTTGCCCTATCTTTCTAGGCCTTTAATTATTACCAGGACCCTCTGGTCAGCTGTAGGCACATGGGATGTGCTAGTTGGCAACTATACAGACTATTCCAGGGGTGAGTAGTGGTCATGTTAGGCCTAAGGGGCTAGATACGCCTATGGAGTGCTATATTGAGACTAAAATGTAGTACTTCATCAATATTGACCCCATCTACTATAGCCTTCCATTGACCAACTTCAAGGTTACTAACTGTGTCATTGCCTACGGGGATATTGATCCCTTAGAGGAGCTATGTGATGTCGCTTAGAGGAGCTATGTGATATCTGAAAGGACTATATTTAGGCCTGCACGACCATATTTATGTCCATCCACGTATGGATCTCTTGTTATGCCATACTAGCATTACTGACCCTTTGTTGAACCTTATGTGCCCAAGGTGCAGTTATAGGACCCCAGCGGGCTTAGTTGCAGATCTAGAGCCCGGGTAGGTTGGCTATAGTTATCAGTAGAATCATAAGGACCTTGTTAGGGGTGTATAGATGAATTGTACTTTCCAGGGCTTATGGGGGCCCCGGTAGGTTATCTATGTGTTGCTTGCACCTTCCAGGCTTATTGGGGCTAGGTTAGGTTCTTGTTTGTATAATTGCTTGTTAGAAATAGCTTATGAATGTAAGTCGTTCAGTTTCAGCTCTTATTCATGTAGTGGTTATGGATAAGAAAACTTACAGGTTACTTCTTCCTTGTCGTTGATTATTTTTAGATCTTTATTAGCTTCTATTAAGCATTTATTACTGCCTTACATATTAAGTACATATTTTACTGATGCCAAACTATTGGATGCTGCATACTTGGCTGCAGGTTTAGACAGACAGGGTTCAGGAGCTCTGTGAACAGCTATTTAGAGTCAGTAGATTGGTTAACTCCTTCAATTAAGAGTTTCTAGGTAGTGGAAGTGTGCTCTTTTTGTTGTATAGATTTGGGTAGGTCGAGGCCCTGTGCCGACCACTATTCCACTCTTAGAGGCTTGCAGACTATAGTTTTCAGTTAGTTGGTTGTTGTTGGCCATGTGGGGCCTATGTATGTTATATTTTGTATGTTGGTCGTGTGGAGCCTAGTGTAGCTTTAGTTAGAAGCCTTGTCGGCTATAGTATGAATGTGATGCCTTCTTTCCTTCTATTATAACAGATTGCATGGTGGTCTTGTCGACCCGCATAGGATCCCTCTATTGTTATGTTTGTTGGGTAGCTATTTTCTTTTATAGGTTGCTATATGGCCTCGTTGGCCTAATGTTGTGTTTTCAACCGAGATATAGCAGTTTGTTTTCTTGAATTTGAGTTGCTAGAAGGCACCAGAGGTGCATCTGCTCAGCCAGGTCAACCCAGGTCCCAGTGTGGCATTAGCTGCCAGTCATGTCTCCCAAGGTAGGGCGTGACAAACTTGGTATCAAAGCTGCATCGTATCCTAGGGAATCTTCAAGACGTGTCTAGTATAATCTTGTTTATAAATGTGTTGTTCACCATATTCTATAAGAAGGAGTCTACGAGGCATGATAGTATGGTTACCCCTCCTTCTTCTCAAATCGTGCTATAGAGACGTATTATATAGGGTTGAGTCCGTAAGCTTTGATTGTTATGTCCGTCTAGAATAATGTTTGGTATGAGATGGACTACAGCAAGCCGCAAGTCAGATATGGTAGCAAGAGAGGGTACCAGCGAGGTGCCACAGTTGGGGGATAGCACAACTTGAGGGCGAAGGAGAGCCGTCTTTTCAGTATTAGATAGGGACCACAACTACTAGGGATCACCTGAAAGGTATAATAGGCTGTGAAATTGTGGGATTCTTACCTCAAGCCTTTAGAGTCTGTTGAGTTTCACATTCCAGCCCTATTATAGTATGATATGGTTAATCTCCCCCTCCTAGCCTTTGTCAATATAGAAGAGAGTGTGAGTATTGAAGCCATGTTTCCAAGAGTAAATAGTATGGGAGGGCTAAACCCGTAGATTCTTGGGGTGTGTTATAAAAAGTGGTTAGGACCCCTATTACTCTAATAAGCTACCTAGACCTTCACTATGGAAAATATTAGGATTAACGATAAGATTCTAGGAGTAGCCGAGTACATGTGAGAGTCCTTAAGCAGTAGGATCCCAGTAATAGTGAAGCTCAAGTCAGAAATGGGTTAATCCCACCGTAGTATGTTGATGGTGGTAGTAAATACCTGGAGAAAAATGGCTATGGCCCCCAGTTTGTCATGTTGAATAAAAGAGAGATTGTATGATGGGAATCGGCCTAAGTGTGGGTCAGGATGATATATGTTGGTAGAGTTGGCAACTAAAATCCTTGCCAGTGCGGTGCATGAGGCACGAACCCTAGATCTCAGCCTATAGAATTAAGGGTTCGACATGAACATCTAGCTCTGGAGGAAAACAGAACCACCTCTAGGCCGTAGTAGGCTGACAGATCATGAAACCACTGCTGAATGTTGAGAGATAAGCATCAGACTGACATTTAAATGATAGTGGGATTATAACCAAAAATACCACAATATCACCTCTGGTTGTGGAGGTGAAGGAATGATGGTACGGAGACCCTAGCCTAGTACAGCCCAGAGACAAGGCCCAGCAGAAGGAATCATCGACCTTTAGATAGTGGGGCAAGGAGTCTTGATACCCAGGGGTCAACTCTGCATTCAAAATGAGGAAGGGCTTCATTAGTAGATTGTAGCAAAGGTAGAGAATATCCTTTATTCCCACCACCTAGGTTTGTTGAAAATGCATTAGGTTATAGAAGGGATCTAATAATGGTAGGGTAAGAAGAAAGATATGGTTGAGTTATAGCATAGAGCTCCAATTCCCAACAAGTAAAGGCTGGACATCTGGACCATGACAAGCTAACTCAGGAGATAGTTGTGCCTACGTGAGAGCTAGAAGTAGGCAATATGAATTTAATTACAAATTTACCTCGTCCCATGTACAAATTTTATCCTACTTGAGTTAGTGTTGGAGGTCTAATGGGATCAACTCATTTCTTGACAGTCAGAATTATGTTTCAACTGAAGATTATGCTAAGTTGTATACCAGAGACATAGCCCGGTAGCATAGTGTCCTAATGTCTATTATCTCTAACAAAGGGACATAGGTTACAGCTAGATTTTCGAAGTCATTCTAGAGAGATGCTCGATGATAGGTATGGACATATATACTAGACTTCAACCAAGTTGAGATAACAATCTACCTCTTATAGAGTTGTATAAGATAGAAGTCACTATTCTAGTATTAACATGACATCTTATGAGGATATATATGGATAGAAGTGCAGATCCCACACAGGATGGTGTGAGATGCTCCAAAGTAAGGGAATCAGGGTTAATGGGAATTGGCAAGATACACCAATCAGAAGAGAAGATTGAGCTCATAAGAGAGCAGTTACTGAGAGCCCAGGGTCGTCAGTAGTCTTATTCCTAGGTATGACATAGGGAGTTTGAGATTGAGGCAATGACAGGGTATTCTTGATAATTTCACCAAAGAAGGGCATTGTGAGATTTACCGAGAAGGGCAAGCTCAGCCCTAGATTCACTAGGCTATACCAGATCCTCAAGTGGCCTATGAGTTATAGTTACATTCAGAAGCTAGGATCGATTTATCAATGCTATGCCAGAATGTAAGGGACCTTTCACAGGTTATCCCAGTTGAGGATGCTCAGGTTACAGAAGAGTCATCATACGAGGAGACTCTAATAGTTATATTAGATCGTCAGGTTCATCGGAGCAATCTTGAAAACCAAAGATGTAGCTTATTAGAGTGTTATGGGGGAATAGAAATATAGAAGAGATGAATTGTAAAGCTAAAGATGACGCGAAGTCTAGATATATTAAGATGTTCCAGGCTCTACGATGATAATATACAAACTCAATCTAATTCAGTTAAGGCATGATAGTTTTAGATGCTATATAGTTGACTTTTTTGTTATTGTTACCAGTTGTTTATAGACGTATGGTATTACTGTGTTATTCAGCTATCGATAGCGTCATGTGAGGCACCTGTGTTGGACTTTTCTATATTTCAGGTTTTCGGATAGTCCATGTTACAAAGGAGATTTTGCCGAAATTTTCCCGACAATAATTATAGGAGCGAAGCCTCTTGAGTTTAAGATTATATTTGAGGACGAATGTTCCTAAAGGGTGAATGATGTTACACCCCATAAGTTCCTATCACTTAACCGACATTTGCATACATATGTTGAGAATTTTGGAGTACGGCGCATGCAAAAAAAGGCATCGAGGATGAGTATACGAGCACGATATAAAACGAGCAGGATGCCAAAGTAGAGGCAGGGCGCAAGGATTGCTGCATCTCGCCCCTACCTTGGCGCCTTGAGTGGTGCATCGCGCCCGTATCTTGGCACTGTGGTCGGCACGCCGCACCTCCCCCTGCCACTGCCTCAATATTATATATATACCCCCTTCAAATTATAATAACTCATTTCAATATTTACCCAAATCAGAGAAGAGATATTGAGCGATATTTTCAATTGTTTTTTTTCCAAATTACGTCGTTAAACTTCGTTCAAACACAAATTCATATTGGATAACGAGTTATAGGCCTATGAGGAATGTCTCTACGGAGTTAATTCTTGAAATCTCGCTCGGATTGTTGGAACCCCGCCTAGTAAAATTTGTAGAAATCACTTCTAATTGAGTCCTAATCAGCAACAAGTGATAGGTAAGCATTTCCACCTTCTAAACTCAGGAATTTCTAAGCTTTCGGCTTAATTGGATGAAGTTTGATTTGTAGTTAATGTTCTTGAAAGGTATCTTTATTAGTGGTTCCTATTATTGAATGTAGCCTTATTTTTTTCTGCGTAAGGACTGCAATTTGGTGGAATTAATGGCTACAAGTTGGAACTATTTTAGGTGAATGAAAAATTGACATTTGAGGTATGTTAAGGCTTATCTCTTCGTCAAGTTATTCTCATCGTATAATGATACGACCTATGCCCTCATAAGTAGATAAAGATCTTATATGTTATGGTTAGCTACTGCTAGTATGTAACGATTATGTAGGTTGTGGTTAGATGCTATAAGATGTATTGAGATTATAGCATTGTCTCATTGGGAAAGGGTATGTTAAGTGTGACCAATGCTGGGTGCACCATAGAGAGTTCCCCATCCACCTGGTTACCATTTAGAGGTATTCTGATATTTCGCTGTAATGTCAAGGCCTTAGAAGTTTACGGTTAGCTGTTGGGACTGACTTGGTAAGTTGGACAGCATAAGGTGTAGTCGGGCGATATAACTTTCAGTTTGATGTCTATATTGTCTGTAAATGTAATACCCCGAAAGCCTTAAATCAGACCCGAGGATTGAAATAGAGAAAACATGATTTTCTTCACCAGGTCACAAGATGAGTGGACTAGTGACCTGTGAGGTGCACCACGAGTCATTAAGTTACTCATGGGGAGGAGGGAAGACTTGGATGAATTTTGGGATTTGGGGGTGACCACAGGTGTGACCACGAGTTTTGGTTAATACCATGATTCGTTGTGTTAGCCGTGGTCACGAGTTGATTGAAGGTTGGAGAGTTCAGACAGTGCACCTAACGACTAGTCACCACAAGCCGTGGTTTCCCTCGCGGTGACCAGTGATGATGAAATTCCAGTTCTGGCAATGAGAAGCAGACCACAATTCATGGTGCAGGGGACGAGTCGTCCAGTCCCTCATTGGGACTGGCAGTGCATATTTCCTACAAATTTATTAAGGGCTTTTTCATAATTGTTAAGTTTCTAAGGCATATACGATGTTGTTTTAAGCTCTAAAAGGTGTGTTTTAAGAGGGGTAAGTTCATTCTAATCCTATTCTCTTCCATGCATGCAAGTCTAGAAGCTCCTAAGGGTGATCAATCTTGGATTCATCAAGTTCTTCCCTGAGTTTCCATTGGACATTCAAGAGGGTTGTATAATCAGATTTCTCCAGGTATGTAGGGTTATGAATGGGTGTATTCATCCACACCCATGCCAAACACTCTTCAATTTCATGAAAATTCTAGTTGATGAATCTATGGGTTTTTAACCCAACATGTAAATTCTCTAAGTATCAATCATGGGTATGGTCTATACATGTTTATAATGTTGAATTATGATTTATTGACATATTTTACAATGTTTTCAATTACAAATTATGTTATCAAGTTTTACAAATTATGATGCCCATCCATGGAATTTCATGAAAGTTGAGATCTATGATATAAGTATTCAAGCATGATGAGATGTATATGATGAAAGTATGACTTCAACTTACCCATGTCTATGCTCATGTTTTTGAATTATAATGTGTATTTCAAGTATGCTTATGTATTGGGAAACCCTATATGAAAAAGTATGCATCATGATTTATTTAAATTTCATGCTATTAGCTTACCATGGATTTGGAGTCTAGACTCCCACTAATTTTCAACTTGTGGTATGGTTTGAGCCCAAGGCTCCTCATGTTATAATTTCAAATTTATGCATGTATGTTATGAGTCAGCTTCGTTGAAAAACGATTGAGAGCATATGCATGTTTTTGGGAGTAGTGTCTAGCACCAAGTAGGCTAAGGTTCAGTCCACCCTATGCCTCAGAAATACGTGCCAATGTAGGTATGTTTAGATTATTTGGGACCTCCCTTGTGAGCTTCCCCTACACTCAAGGGGCCTTCAGCCTAATAGGTAGCATCCTTAGCCTTGAGAAGGCTTTGGATGGCTCTGCCCACTTGAGTTTAATAGTTGGGACAATGTAAGCTCTATTGTGGTAACGTTAGTTATAAGACAAGTCTCCCATTGTTCCTCAAGATTTTAGTTATGCATGTTCAACAATCATGGTATTATGTTTTCAGCAGGTTTGACCCAAAGTTCAATTTTACTTATAAATAATGAGTTTTAGCTTTGGGTCAATCGAATCAGTTATGATACTTAGCTATGTATGAATCATGTTTTTAGAAAATAGCATGCAATCCCTAGTCTCAGACTTTTATGGCAAAATATTTTATGTTGTGCATGATCACTGATTTTACTTACTTAGATGATTTACTCACCTTTCATTCTTGGTACATTCCACGTACTGACCACATACTCTATGATGTAACATTTTATGGTACAGGCTCGGATATGCAGGCTCAGTCCTACCATTATCCAGACTCTCAGTATTAGCATCTCCTAGTCTCAGTTGGTGAGTCCTCATATTCTAAGGGTCCTTTATAAGTTGTATTGAGTATTTTCAGTTTCAGACTATAGTAAGTTAGTTGGGGCCTTGTCCCATAAACTCGTTAGTAATAGAGGCTTATCAAACATAGTATTTTCAGTTTGGGTATTGTGTTATGTAATCAAATGTTATGATATTTTCAGACATCCGCTATATTATGTATGTTACACTATTGCTTGATTATGTCTAGTTTAGATGTCATGTTCATGCCATGGGTCAACATGGATCCTCTCGGGGTTCTTTGTTCTTTTTCTGGATTCGGGATTATGTTCGGGTCTTGAAAAACTTGGTATAAGAGCCTTAGGTTTTGAAGTGTCCTAGGGTGTCTGAAAACTGCATTAAGTAGAGTCTTTTTCATGGGTGTGAAACGCGCCACACCCATGACGAAGATGCTATGAAACATTTTAGGAAATGTTTCGTTCTTTCATGATCTAAGTCGTGTAATGAAATGTCTCTATCCTTCTAAATCATGCTATACATGTTTGCAGAATCATGACTCCTCACCGAGTTAATGGAAGAACGAATAAAAATGGAAATGGCCATGAGGATGGCAATGGGGATGGGCACACGTAGGCCCCACCAGCCCATGTGGTTCATGTACCTGAGCAGGTGGCACGTCCAGAGTTTAGTGCTTCCATCCAGATGCTAGCTCAGGCTTTGACCGCTCAAGTCAATTAACAGGCGGTAGCACATATCCCCCAGAATGGGAATTTGGCGGTGGCAAGAGTCAGAGATTTTCTTTAGATGAACTCTCCAGTGTTCCTTGGGCCAAAGGTGGAAAAGAATACACATGAGTTTATCGATGAGGTTCTAAATATCACCCACATCATGGGTAACTAGAGAGGAGTGCGTCGATCTAGCCTAGTATTAGGTTAAAGGGGTTGCACATATTTGGTTCAAGTAGTGGAAAAATAGCAGGATAGTTGGAGTAGGTCCCATTGGTTGGGATGAGTTCCATACTGCATTTCTGGATTGATTCTTCCCTCGTGAGATTAGGGAGATTAAAAAGTCGAGTTTATGAACCTGAAGTAGGGTAAGATGACAATTCAAGACTATGCATTGGAGTTCAATTGCCTATCCAAGTATGCACCTGAGATGGTGACAGATCAGGGAGCCCGAGTGAGTCAGTTCGTGCATGGCATAGCAGACTACTTGGTCAAAGATATTTGGACTGCAATGCTGCATCAGGACATTGACTTTCCCCTAATAGTTCTATACGCCAATCAGATTGATACGGTACAGGTGAGTGAGCAGGAGAGAGAGGCTAAAAGGGACAGGACTAATAGCTTTGGATTCTCCCAGCAGAGACCTAGTGGGCACCTCCAGTAATCCCACTAGAGAACTTTGGCCCCATTATCCTCAGCTATTAGTGTTCCATCCAGATCCATGCGCGACTAGAGGGGATGAGCATTAGGCTCTAGAAGTCAGGGTAGTAGGCCCGCAGAGTCCAACATTCTAGAGTGTAGCAGGTGTGGCCGGAGACACACGGGTCAGTGCTTAGCAGGTTCAGGTGCTTGTTTCAGGTGTGGGAAGCCTGGACAGATGCTTAGAGATTTCTCAGCAGCCAGATAGTGCCATGATAGGGTCCTAGGCCCAGCTGCCAGTTCAGTAGCTCCACCAGCATACCCAGCTTAGCAGGGCGCGTCCACTAGTGCAGGTGATGGCCAGCGCCAGAATAGGTTTTATGCCCTTGCATCTCAACAGAAGTAGGAGAATTCACCAAATGTGGTCACTGGTATGTTACGAGTATTCCACCTTGATGAATATTCATTGTTTGATCAAGGGGCTATTTTGTCTTTTGTCCCTATGTTGCTAGTAGTTTCAGAGTTAGTCCTGAAATCTTATCAGAACTCTTCTTAGTCTCTACTCCAGTCAATGATTAAGTTATAGATCGATGGGTATATAGAAATTTCCCTGTCATAGTCCTTTAGAAGATCACCTCAACAGATTTAATAGAGCTAGACATGACCAATTTTGATGTTATCATTGGCATGGATTGGCTAGATGCATGTTGTGCCTCAATCAATTGTAGAACCCATGCAGTAGAGTTCAGATTTTTAGGTGACCCAGTCCTCGAATGGAAGGGTAGTTCAACTGTGCCTGTAGGTCCCTTCATTTCCTACCTTACGGCCAGAAATATGATTTCTATGGGTTGCGTGTACCATCTAGTTAGGGTTAAGGATGCTACATACGAAAACTTGACTATCAAGTTAGTTCCTATTTTGTGTGAATACCCAGAAGTGTTTCTTGATGACTTACCGGGAATCCCTCCCAAGTGGGAGATCGATTTTGGTATTGACCTACTTCTCTATACGCAACCTATATCTATTCCTCCTAAAAGAATGGCTCCAGCTGAGCTAAAGTAGTTGAAGGAGCAGTTAAAGGATCTTCTAAATAAGGGTTTGATCAGACCTAGAAAATCCCCATAGGGTGCACCAATTCTCTTTGTCCGAAAGAAGGATGGTTCTTTTTGTATGTGCATTGACTATCGGCAATTGAACAAGGTAACCATCAAGAACAGGTATCCTCTCCCCAAGATTGATGATTTGTTTTACCAGCTTCAGGGTGGCAAGTACTTTTCAAAGATAGACCTCAGATCCGGGTACCATCAGCTCAAGGTTCGGGAGAGTGACATCCCCAAGACAGACTTCAGGATTCGGTATGATCACTATGAGTTTGTAGTTATGTCTTTTGGACTAACGAATGCTCCTGCAGCTTTTATGGACTTGATGAACAGGGTGTTCAAGACATACTTGGATATGTTTTTTATTTTGTTCATATATGATATTCTCATATACTCTTGGAGTGAGGAGGAGCATGCCTCTCATTTGAGGGTGCTGCTACAGAGTCTTAAGGATTGCCAGTTGTATGCTAACTTCAGTAAATATGAGTTTTGGTTGAACTTTGTGGCATTTTTGGGTCATGTGGTGTTAAGTGTTCTCTTAAAAGATAGAAGCAGTGAAGAATTGGCCTAGACTAGTTAGTCTTTTGGATATCAGGAGTTCTTAGTTTTAGCTGGTTATTATCGGAGGTTCCCTGAAGGGTTTTCATCCATTGCGGCACCGTTGACTAAATTGACCGAGAAGAAAGTGAAGTTTCAATGGTCGGAGGCTTGTGAGAAGAGCTTCCAAGAGTTGAAGGCTCGACTCACCTCAACACTACTGTTGACACTGCTTGAGGGTACCAATGGGTTTGTAGTATATTGTGATGCTTCGAGGATTAGTCTCGGTTGTATACTAATGTAGCACGGTAAAGATATAGCCTATGCTTCCAGGCAACTGACAGTACATGAAAAGGACTATCTGACTAATGACATCAAGTTGGCGGCAGTAGTATTTTTCTTGAAGATTTGGAGATACTATCTGTAAAGGGTCCATGTGGATATGTTTATGGACCACAAAAGCCTACAGTATGTGTTTACCCAAAAGGATTAGAACCTACATTAGAGATGGTGGTTGGAGCTTTTAATGGATTATGATATGAGTGTCCTTTATCATCCAGGAAAGGAAAATATAGTGGAAGACGCTCTTAGCAGACTTTCTATTGAAAGTGTGTCCCATGTAAATGAGGAAAGGAAAGAGTTAGTGAAGGATGTGCATCGGCTTGCACGATTAAGAGACCGTCTTGTTGACACGACAGATGGAGGTGTCATTGTTTAGAATAGGTTAGAATCTTCTTTGCTGACAGAGGTCAAAGCTAGACAAGATGGGGATATGATTTTGGTAAAATTGAACGAAGCCGTTCAGAATCATATAGTGGAGGCCTTCTACAAAGGGGGAGATGGTGTGCTACGATATCAGGGTTATTTGTATGTACCGGGTGTTGATGACCTGAGGGAGCAGATGTTGCATGAGGCTCATGGTTCAAGATATTTTATACATCCAGGTGCCACCAAGATGTACCGTGACCTAAGTAAAGTCTATTCATGGAATGACATGAAGAGGGACATAGTAGATTTGTGGGTATGTTGAGAGCGTGCGTGATTAATTTCAAGGTTAGTTGGCATGATCATTTGGCTCTCATTGAGTTTTCCTATAACAACAACTACCATTCCAGCATTCAGATGGCTTCGTTTGAAGATCTCTACAGTGGAAAATGTAGATCGCTTATTGGTTGGTTTGAGGTCGGTGAAGCTATGATAATACGACCAGATTTAGTCCATGAGGCTATAGAGAAATTTTAGCTTCATGATTGGGTGTTTCTGAAGGTATCTCCCATGAAGGGAGTGATGATGTTTAGAAAGAAAGGGAAACTTAGTCCTTGTTATGTTAGTCCATAATGAATTGTGAAAGGGATTAGCAAGGTAGTTGAGTTGCCCTCATCATTAGCTTCAATTCATCCAGTATTTCATGTATCGCTTTTAAAGAAGTGCTTGGGTGATCCAGTCTGGTTGTCTGGGTGGACAGTGTAGGTGTGAAAGATAACCTTAGTTATGAAGAGGTTCTGGTGGAAATACTTGATCGTTAGCTTCGGAAGCTAAGAAACAAAGAAGTAGCCTCAGTAAAGATTTTGTGGAGAAACCAGCGTGTTGAGGGAGCTACGTTGGAAGCAGAAGTAGATATGATGGTTAATGTAATGCCTTGGAAGCCCTAAGATCAGATCCGGGAGTTGAAACAGAGGAAACTGGAAATTCTGCACCAAATCACAGAACGGGTCATTACTGGACCCCTGGGGTTGACCATGAGTTGTTAGGTGATTGTTAGGTGACTCGTGGTGAAGTATTTGCTTTAAGTTTTGGAGAAACAGATCCTATCAGGTATATAGGGTTATGAATGGGTGAATTCGTTCACACNCAGGTATATAGGGTTATGAATGGGTGAATTCGTTCACACCAATGCCCAATCCCTCTTTAAATCATGAAAATTCCTATGTTGATTCTATGGGGTTTTAACCCAATTCATGAAATTACTAATTTTCTACATGGGTATGATCTTAATATGTTTCTAGTATTGAGTTATGATTCGTGGGCAAGGTTTACGGTTTCAATTATAATCATGTTTCAAGATTTGTAAACTAAAATCCCATTTATGAGAAGTTCATGAAAGTTGAGATTTATGATGAATGTTCAAGTATGATGAAATATTATTGATGAAAAGCATGTTTTCATGCTACCTATTTTTATAATCATTTTTTCAAGTGAATTAAGCATTTTCAAGTATGTCAATGTATTGGGCATTTCCCATATGTTCAAGTATGATTTATGATTTCCTGAATTAAGCTTACCACATTGTTTTGGAGTTAAGACTCCCATTTATGTTCAGCTTGTGGTATGGTTTGAGAAAAAGCTCCTCATATATGATTTCAGATTTGATATGTATTTGATTATTAAGCTTCGTTGAAAAATGATGAAGAGCATATGCATGTTTTTGGGAGTAGTGTCTAGCACTGAGTAGGTTAAGGGTCGGATGAGCCTATGCCTCAGAACTACACATCAACATAGGTCTATACATATCATATATACTTTGGGACCTTCCTTGTGATTTGGCCTCAAGCTTGATATCGATATCATGGTATCGTTCTTAAGCCTTGAAAGGCTTTCGATGACTCTAACTACTTGAGTGTGATAGTTGGGACCATGTAAGCTATATCGTCGTACGTCGGTTATATGACAAGTCTCCCATTGTTCCTCATGATTTTAGTTATGCATTTTTATCATTCATGATGCGTCTGTATGTATATATATATATATGTGTACTAAGGCTGGTTTAACCCAATATTCGGTCTTATGATATTCAGTTTTCAATTTTGGGTAATCCTATTCAATTATGATATTAATTTATGATTAGATCATGATTTCTGAAAAATTGGCATGCCAGCCTTACTCTCAAAATCTTATCTTGATTTTGTTTTACATTATGCATTTTTAATGATTTTACTTACTTAAGATGTTTTACTTACCTTTCATATTCGGTACATTCTGCATACTGACCGCATATTGTTTGATGTATCATTTCATGATATAGGCTCCGGTAATCAGACACAGCCTCGTCCTTAGCAAACCTTTCAGAGTTAGCATCCCATATCTGTTGGTGAGTCCTCATCCCCCAAGGACCATGCTTTATCATTTTTCTTTATGTATTCAGTATCATACTTAGAAAGTTAGTTGGGGTCTTGTCCCATCAACTCATCAGTATTAGAGGCTTTTCAGACATAGAATGTCTTCAGCTTCAGATTTGTGTGTATTTTTGATGTTATGCTTATTTCAGACATCCACTATGTTTATATGTTTCGTTTATTCCATGGTTCGACTTGGAGTCCCTTAGGGTTCCTTGTTTCGTATCTCGATCGGGGCCCCTTTTTGGGTCGTGACAAACTTGGTATCAGAGAAATAGGTTTTGAAGTGTCCTAGGGTATCTGAAAGCAGTATTGGGTAGAGTCTTTTTCATGGGTGTGAAGTGCGCCACACATATGAAGAAGAGGCTATGAGATGTTTAGGAAATGTTCCCTTCTTTTATGATCCATGTCATGCGGTGAAATGTCTCTCTATCCTTCTAACTCGTGCTATTCATGATTTTAGAATCATGCCTCCCCACAGAGTAAATGGAAGAAGGAATGGAAATGGAAATTGCCAGAAGGATGGCAATAGGGACGGGCACCAACAAGCCCCACCAGTCCAGGAGCACCATGCACCAGAGCTGGTTTCCCATGTTGAATTTAGGGCATCCATTCAGATGCTAGCGTAGGCCTTGACCGACCAGGTCAACAAGTAGGCAGTGGCGCATGTCCTGTAGAACGGGCGTACGGCGGCAGCATGAGTAAAATATTTCCTAAGGATGAACCCACAAGAGTTTCTTTGGTCCAAGGTGGACGAAGATCCACATGAGTTTATTGATGAGATTTTGAAGATCACTTAGGTCATGGGGGTGAATGGAGCAAAGTGTGCTGATTTGGCCTCATATCAGTTGAAGGGGGTCTCACACATTTGGTTTAGACAGTGGAAGGATAGTAGGGCATCCGGAGCAGGCCCTATCAGTTGAGAGGAGTTCCACGTTGCTTTTCCATATAAATTTTTTCCCTCATGAGATGAGGCAGTTGAAAGCAGGTGAGTTTGTGAACCTAAAGCAGGGGAAGATGAAAGTGCAGGAGTATGCCATAGAGTTCACTCGTTTTTCAAGGTACGCCCCAGAGGTAGTGGTTGATCAGAGGGGCGCGAGTGAGTAGATTTGTCCATGGGGTGGAGGACTATTTATACAAAGATTTCGGGACCGCTATGCTCCATTAGATATGGATTTCCCTTAAATAGTATTATACGCCCAGTAGATGGTGGTGGTGCATATGAGTGAGAGAGAGGCCAAGAGCGCCAGAACAGACAACTATAGATTCTCTCAGCCAAGGCCAGGTCATGGACATCGACAGTAGACCCACCAGAGATCTTCAGCCCTAGCATCCTCAGAGGTGAGTGTGCCATCAAGACCTAGAAATGACCAAAGAGGGCAGGCATCAGGCTCTAGGGGTCAGAACAGTAGGCCCTCAGATTCTAGTATCCCAATTTTCCATAGGTGTGGTAAAGGGCACATGGGTCAGTGTTTGCCAAGTACAGGTGCTTGCTTTGATTGTGGGAAGCCCAGACATATGCTCAGAGATTGCCTAGCATCTAGATAGGGCCATGATAAGGGCAATCTTGGTGAGGACCTACGACTCATGACTCGAGTCGTGATGAGTTCGGGAGGCTGAGGTTATACCACGAGTAGTCCTACGTGTCATGGTATGTGTGTATGAATCGTGGTTAGAAGTCGTGATGAATTTCTCAGTGGTGCCAGAGTGGGTTGTCACGGGTAATGGTATGACCCGTAGGATGTAGCAATGAGTCATGGAGAGGAGTTGTGGTTAAGTTGATGGTACCATGGTTAATAGTATGACACGTAGAGTGGTGGTACGAGTCGTGCTATACCAGTCGTGGCCAAATTCAGAATATTGGGAAAAATGGTGAAGTGACCACGAGAGGTAACCACGAGTCGTGACTTGATAGTACGACTTGTGGTCAGGGCCAGAACTGCTTTTCAGGAAAATTTCAGTAAGGGAAAATTTTATTTTCCTATTGGGGCCCTAAAAAATGTTGTTTTAAGGTCGAAATAGGATCTTTAAAGGATGAAAACTCCAGCTAAGTTCATTTTAGCAATTGCAAGAGCTAGAGAAGGGAGTAGGAAGGGTTTCGATCAATTTCCTTCAAGTTCTTCATGTTTTCACTTAGGGTTCTTCAAGGGAGTAGGAATCACTAAATTTCCTGGTATGTGGGGTTTTGAATGGGTAGTTTAGTCCCTACCCATTCCCAATTTCTCTATAATTCTATGTATAAGTTACCAACCTTTGATGGGTCATAACCCAAATGCATGTTTCCTCAAAAATCGATATGCGCATGTTGTAGTATGTCTAAAATCATGGGTTTGAATTATTGGGCTGTTTTCACTTATTTTATTCACTATTTGATGATTTAATCCCTAAAAGCACTTGTGCCAAAATCATGGGGTTTTAGTGAAATTCATGGTTATGGTGATTTTCTCAAGCATGACATGAACTCTTGAATTTAAGCATATTTTCAACTACTCATGTTATTATGGTCCAGTTTCCTATAATTTAAGCCTTTTATGTATTATTGAAACTATGGGCAATGCCCACATGTAACCTATGATTTATGAACTATGATTTTAGGCTAGTCACGGGCCCAATTCCATGTCTAGTATTATGAATTCTAAAGCATGATATGATTCTCACGATTTAACTAGCCATGTATGTCATGTATGAATTCCTATGAGCACGTTGCGTGTTTTGGGAGTAGTACTTAATACTAAGTAGGTTCAGGGCCCAAGTTACGCCCCAAATCTCAAAACTACGTGCCACCATAGGTTATGTTTGGGACCTCCTCAGTGACTGTCCCCTATGCCCTACGGGGCCTTCATGAGTGATATCACTCCTTTCATGGTTCATATCCTTGGAAAGATATGGACGACCTCCCAACTAGGTTTATAGGTCGGGCTCCATGTGTGCTTATATAGGGTATGTCAGTTATAGAAATTTTCCATTGTTCCTCATGGATTTAATGTATGAATGATTATGTTCTTTTGGCTTAAGTTATGTTTCATGAAATGTTTTCCTCACATGCTATGACTATGACAGGTTTACGAATATTTTGGGAAGTATTGAGCCCTATGATATACTTACGATTTTAGTCTTATATCATGATATCCCCACTCCTTTAACTTTTATGTTTTCAAGCATTATTTTTGAATACCTTACATACTCAATACCTTACAAGTACTGACCCACATATTTACAAGATCCTGTGCACAGGTTCAGCATCGTCCCTAGGTTGCGCTCAGTCTCGCTCAGTGTTCATTGGTGAGTCCTCAAGATTCTAGGGCTTCATGTTCAGAGCTTGTTTATCTTTTGCTTTCATAATGTTTTGGTTAGTTGGGATCTTATCCCTTCAACCCTTCTTTTATAATTAGAGGCTTTCAGACTTATGTGTAGTATCCTATCATTTATGAATGTATTTCAGTTTGTCGTTCCTTACAGTTCATGTTACGGTTTTTAGTTAGTTCATGCTTGACAAGTTAAGTTTTTCTGCCTTATATGAATGAATTAGTATTATGCTCACGCCATGGGTTGACTTGGGGTCTCTCGGGGATCCTTGTCCCATGTCTATGATCTGGGTGTACTCTCAGGTCATGACAGGTCATGAGTCAATATTTCCATCTGCACACAAGGTCCTGACTTAACAAGTCACAAGATGACTCATTGGACGAAGTGATGGGTTATAGTAATGAGTCATGGGATACGATTCAAAGAGTATGCAACAAGATTTCAGTACCCACATACGGATGTAATAGCTTGTTATGACGAGTGACGACCTGTTATGATGATCTGTGAGATGAAGTTCAAAGATTGGGCAAGACTGGTCAGTAAGTAATGACTAGTCACGACGAGTCATGGTGACAACAAACGATCCATTATGTGGCTCGTGATGACTGACGGGCAAAATTTCAGACTAGTCCCTAAGGGCAATTTAGTAACATTTCATATTTTTTTCTTCTAAACTAGAATGTTTTGGTATTCCTAAAGATTATATTTAAGGGTTTAATTATTCTAAACTCCTATTCCTTCCATTACACCATAAGTTCGAGATCATTAAGCTCTCAAGTTCTTCAAGAAAGCTAGGAAGTCATCTTATCAAATCAAGAGTTCTTCAAGCTTGAGTTTAAGTTTGACTTTCCAGACATGTAAGGCTAACCTAAGTAAGGATTCCTATTAATCCTTATGCCCTAAGTCTATGTAAGAATTCTTTGATATTAAAGCTAGGGTTTTTACCTAATTCTTAAATTGTATTCTTCTCTATATTTTGAATTGTTCATTTTTGAGTTATTCCTATTGAATTGTATCCCTTTGTTATGGATTATAATTCTCTTAAAGATTGTAAATGATATTCTCTTGAATTCTTGAGTTGTGGATTATTGATGGTTCATGTCTTTTATCCCATGAACCGTATTACATAAAGACATGATTTTGAAAGCATTGTAATTTGAATTTGAGAGAAAGGATCCAAAGAGATTTTAAAACATCTATTATATTTATAGCTAAAGTGCTTTATAGTGATGTTTTTAATTTGCTCAGATAGTCATTAGTAATATGAGCATATGTTTTTGCGTGGATTATTTAGCACTGAATGGGTAAAGAGTACAAATAACTCATAGGCCCTAGATCTACATAGCTAGCGAAGGATATGATCATGTTGTTGGTTCAGGTGACTCCTCAAAGATAAGTCCCTGGTAAGGACTTGATATTATGGATCCATAGATTGTAATCATTCTCTTCCCTAGCAAGGCTTTGAGTGGCTCTACCAACTTGAGAGAGATAGTTAGGCATCATTTTCTCATTCATGATGGTGTTGGTTATGAGAAAATGCTACCCAATTTAAAGATACGCATTTTGACATGTATTGTCAGAGATTGGTTGATGCATAGTTTTATTGCATAACTGTTTTACCCATAAAATCATATTGTGTCCTGCAGATCACTCAAAGTTTCAATTTCATTCAGTTATTTCATTCAATCTATTCTTTTAGTTCATATATTCTTGCTTTATTGTTGTTTTATTCAGCCTTATTTAATGTCGTACATTCTATGAACTGCTGCTATTTGGCGTTGCATCTTATTATGATGCAGACTCAGGTAGAAAGGTTTAACAACATATACAACCCTAGGATGTAACTATTATTCTGCTATTAGTGAGGCCTCCTACTTTTGGAGAGTCCTAGTCATTATATAATTTTATTTTATTGATCATGAGGTAGTTGTAAGAGCTATGTCCCGGCACCTGTCTTTAATTATAGAAGCTTCATAGATAGATTTGGGGGTTAAGTCAATAATGTTACTTTATAATATTGATTTTGTTTCATTTAATAAATCTTATTCTATTATATAGAGCCCATACAGTTATTACTTCTACTATACCTTATTGAGATCTAAGCTAATAGTATGTTAGGCCAAGTGTTCGCTTGGATCACTCTTTGATTAGAGTGTTGATCGACGTCTGAGGTCTAGACTTGGGGTGTGACAAATATAGTATTACAGCTTTAGGTTCAATGTGTTCTAGGGTGTCTATGAAGCCACGTCTAGTAGTTTTCTTCTTATAGGTGTGAAACACGTCACATCTATAATAAGAGGACCACGAGGAATAAGGGAATACTTCCCTTCTTTCATACTCTAGAGTGTGAGATAGAGTTTAACTCTGTAAAGATTTCCTCCTAACTAGTGCATTCATGTGTATTAGATCATGCCTCCTAAACGTACTGCTAGCAAGATGAACACAATTAATATGCCTCCTTAGACTAAGATGAAGACAAGGAATGGTTCCTGTACTCCAGTTCAAGGATCTAGTGTTGGAGCTTAGGATGGGCCAATTACTAGTGGAAGGATTCCTAAGACACCAGTTCCTCTACCTCCTAGAGTTGGTATTTTAGAGGAAGAGTTCAGAGGGGCTATTCAAATGCTCACCCAATTGGTGGCTGCTCAGTTAGGTTGTTAGAACTTAGGACCAACTAGTTTCAATTCTCATGATTCAGGAGCATTAAGGATTATAGAGTTCTTGAGGATGAATCCTCCAGTGTTTGTTTGATCTAAGGTTGATGAGTAGCCTCAGAACTTTATTGATGAGATTTGGAAAATTCTAAAGGCAATGTATACCATAGAGATTGAAGGAGTTGAGTTTACTTCTTATAGGCTTAAGGATGTAGCTAATATACGGTATAACTAGTGGGAACAGGGACAAGGTGAGAGTGCAGCCCCAACATGGGATAGTTTTGAGGTGGCTTTCCTGAACCACTTTTCCTCAAGAGTTGAGAGAGGCAAAGACAAAGGAGTTTGTGAACTTGAGGTAGGGAAATATGAGCGTAAAGGAATATAGCCTTATGTTCATCCAGTTATCCATATATTCTCCGGAGATGGTGTCGTACATGAGGGATAGAATGAGGAAGTTCGTGTTTGGATTGGGAAAGCACGTGAAGAAGGGATGCAAGGTCTCTCTATTAATAAGTGACATGGATATTTCTACACTCATGGTACATTCTCAGTAACTAGATGAAGATAAGTAGAAGGACATGGAAGAATACCAGAGTAAGAGGTCTAATTTATCAGGTAATGAGACCACAATGTAGAGGAATGAAAATGGAAATGGGTCTTTCTTCAAAAAGAGGTCCTCTAGACCTACAGTCAGTTGCTAATGCTCCATCCTCAAGTAACAGGTGTGATTAGAGGTCTCAAGCATAGGGAACCCCTCGACACCTACCTTGTGACAAGTGTTGTAAGATCCACTTAGGTGAGTGCCATTTGGATAGAGAAAGATGTTATGGGTGTGGCCAACAAGGCCAATATTTGAGATATTGCCCATCCCAAAAGGGAAATAGGGGTAACAGAGCTCAGTCTACTCACTCAGTAGGAAGAGTTTCCTGAAAGGACACTATTTTAGGAATCGGCAGAGGTCAAAACTGTTTGTGTGTTATGCCTAGTCTCCAAGACTAGGAGAACCCCCAGATGTTGTCACTAGTATGTTAAAAGTCTTCTCTATTGATGTGTATACTTTACTTGATGTAGGTGATACTCTATAGTCTGTAACTCCTTATGTAGTAGTTATGTTTGAGATCTCTCGAGAACAACTCTTAGATCCTTTCAGTGTTTCTACTCCATTCGGTGATTCAGTCCCAGCTAAAAGGATATATAGAGATTTTATAGTTTTAGTCCGTCATTAAGATGCCATAGCTGTCCTAGAAGAGTTAGAAGTGGTCGATTTTTATATTATTCTAGGCATAGATTGGTTGGATTACTGTTACGCCACAGTTAACTATTTGATAGAGTAGTAGAGTTCCGATTTCTAGATGAGCCAGACCTTGTTTGGTAGCATAGTCCCATCATGCCTAAGGGTCATTTCATTTCATACCTTATCTCCAAGAAGTTAATCTCTAAGGGGTGTGTCTATATGTTATACCCCGAAAGCTCAAAGGTCGGATCCGAATGTTGAAATGGGGAAAAATCTAGAAATGTTGCAGAAGTGCAGGATGAGTCATTAGATGACTCGTGAGGAGACTCCATGATTCGTCAGGTGGATCGTGGGAAGTCTGGACTGGGCTGAGGAGTTGAGGTCCCCACGGGCGTGGGAACAACTCGTGGTTAGCTACCACGAGTTGTCAGGTCTACTGTGGGGTGAGGTTGAGGATTTAATAGGAGGTCTTACCAGTGTATCTAACGGATGGGACTCCACGAGTCGTGGTCTATCCAAACGACTCGTGAGGTGAGTCGTGATGAAGCAAGATGGTTTTTCATGAGTGTTAAGGAAATGTGCATGACAGAAGGTTAACACGAGTCGTGTTCTCGAGGCACAAGTTGTTACATCCCCCGTTACGAGCCCCAGTAGATCAGTTGACTAGTGTACTTTACAGGAGACTTAATGAGTCATTGCTCATCCTGACGAATCATCAGGTCACACCTTTGGGTCACCTGGCAGTTAATTTCTACGAAATATTAAGGGCTTTCTCATAATTTCCTAAGTTCCTAAGACCTATACTACATCGTTTAAGACTCGTTTTAGTGAGTTTTAAGAAGCGTAAAAACTATTCTAAGCCATTACCCTCATGCATGCAAGTTTCATGGTTTGAAGGGAATGTTCAAGGTGAAATCTTAAGGTTTCCAATTGGAATCTCATCTGAGCTATTAGAGGGTGTTAGAGTTCACCACTCTTGGGTATGTAAGGCTAGGAGTGGGTGTTTTCTTCTACATCCATGCTCAATCCCTTTAAAATTGTGATAAATTATCTATGATCAAGTATGGGGTTAACACAAATTTCCTGATTCTTCAATCTCTACACATGGATATGATTAGATTATATTCATATTGATGATTTAAGAAGCTTGGGCGGATTCTAAATTGTTTTTTCTTATAAATAATTTTTTATAAAATTTGAATCTAAAATGCCCATGGGTGAAGAGTTCATAAAAGAGGTGATTTGTGGTAATGTGTGATAATGATGAAGTTGATGATGAAAAGCATGTATCTAAAGATACCCATGAATATGATGTTGTTTTCAAATTAAGAATGCCCTAGTATGATAATTCTTTGGGAAATGCCCACATGACGATTTAAAGTGATGATCTCCTCGACATAAGCTTACCACATTGTTTAAAGTGAAATTTCCCAAATTTTATTATGAATTATAGCTTGTCGTATGTTGAGTAAATATTTCTACATGTAGCTTACCACATGATTTAGAGTAAATGCTCCCACCTGTGATTGAGCTTGTGGTATGTTTCAAAATAAAGCTTCTCATATGCATGAGTTTATAATTGAGATGTATGGCATTATTGAGCTTTGTCGAAGGAAAATGTTGAGCTTCATTTTCATATGATGTCAAGTCTATTCATGATTTCATTAATGAGCTTTGTCAATAGACATGTTGAGCTTTATTTCATACGATGTTGAGTCATGCATGATTTCATGTTGACCTTCGTCAATAGACGATGTTGAGCTTCGTTATATACGATTTAGAGCATTATATGTTTTTGGGATAAGATTCTAGCACCAAGAGGGTTAAGGGTCGATTACCCTATGCCCAAGAACTACGCACCAACGTAGGTTGATACTATTATATTATCGGGACTCCCTTGTGAGCTATCCCCGGTCCGATTGGCCCTTCAGCTTGATATATATATCATGGTATCATGCGGATGTGAGGAGGAGAGAGTTGGTGTTTGATGTGGATGACTAGTAATTCTCAAGGTATCTCCCATGAAGGGAGTAATGAGATTTGGAAAGAAAGGGAAACTCAGCCTCCGCTCTATTGGCCCGTACAGGATTGGGAGACGAGTGGGTAAGGTAGCTTAGGAGCTAGAGTTACCTTCATAGTTGGCTTCAATTCATCCCGTATTCCATGTATCGCTCTTTAAAAAAGGTTTGGGAGATCCAGCCTTAGTGGTTCTAGTGAAAAGTTTTGGTGTGAAGGATAACCTCAGTTACGAAGAAATTCTTGTTGAAATCTTGGATCGTCAGGTTCGAAGGCTGAGAAATAAGGAAGTAGCTTCAGTAAATGTGTCATGGAAAAACCAACATGTTAAGGGAGTTATGTGGGAAGCTGAAGCGGATATGATGGCTAGATACCCCCACCTGTTCCCTATCGGCCCAGTTTCAGTTTAAGGTATCAAATTTTGCCCTTGATTTCTAATCAGTTTTTCATGTTCCATTCATGCGTGCAAGTTTGCTTCATGATATGATATATGTATGTTATGTCTGAATTCAGTCCGGCTATGTAGTTCTATTAGGGGGTAGTCATTCCGTTAGATTTCAACTTAAATGATTAGTATTTGCATATGGTAATTGTATGTTGGTATTTGCTGCTTGTTTCCCTACATTCGAGGATGAATGTTTCCAAGGGGGAGATATTGTAACACCCCGGAAGGGGCTACGAATTTACCCAAGATTGATGATTTTTTTGACAAGATTTAGGGTGCCAGGTGTTTCTCCATGATTGATCTCAGATCTGGGTTTCACCAACTCAGGGTTCTGGAGGGTGACATCCCGTAAACCGCTTTTAGAACTCGGTACGGTCACTATGAATTTTTTGTTATGTATTTTGGACTAACCTATGCCCCTGCAACTTTTATGGATCTAATGAACAGGGTGTTCAAGGCATATTTGAACATGTTCCTGATTGTTTTCATTGATGATATCCTTATATACTCTCAGAGCGAGGAGGAGCATGCCGCTCACTTGAGAATAGTGCTTCAGACCCTCAAGGATCTCCAGTTGTATACGAACTTCAGCAAATGTGAGTTTTGGTTGGACTCGGTGGCATTTCTAGGCCATGTGATATCAGGAGAGGGCATAAAAGTAGCTCTCAAAATATCGAAGCGGTAAAGAACTAGCCTAGACCGGTGAACCCATCAGATATCAGGAGCTTCTTGGGCTTAGCGGGCTACTACCAGAGATTTTTGGAGGGTTTTTCATCTATTGCCGCACTATTGATTATATTTACTCAGAAGAAAGTAAAGTTTCAATGGTCGGAGGCTTGTGAAAAAAGATTCCAATAGATGAAGACCCGACTAACTTCAGCACCAGTGTTGACCCTACCTGAGGGTACTGATGGTTTTGTGGTGTATTGTAATACTTCGTGAGTCAAACTCGGGTGTGTGTTGATGCTGCATGGCAAATTAATAGCATATGCCTCGAGAGAGTTGAAAGTTCATGAAAATAATTACCCGACCCATGATCTTGAATTGGCTGCAGTGGTGTTTGCATTGAAGATATGGCGACATTACTTGTATGGAGTCCTCGTGGATGTATTCACGGATCACAAGAGCTTGCAATATCTGTTTACGCAGAAAGATCTCAATCTTCGGCAAAGGAGGTGGCTGGAGTAACTAAAGGACTACGACATGGGTGTTCTTTACCACCCGGGCAAGGCAAATGTGGTTGCGGATGCTCTTAGTAGACTCTCTATGGATAGTGTGTCCCATGTGGATTAGGGAAAGAAAGAGTTGGCGAAGGATGTTCATCGACTTGCGAGGTTGGGAGTTAGATTGGTCGACTCAACAAATGGCGCGTTGTTGTGCAAAATAGATCAGAATCGTCCTTGGTGGTTGATGTCAAGTCTAGGCAGGATGAGGATCCAATTGTAGTGAAGCTGAAGGAAGCTGTTCGAAGTGTAAAGGTGGAGGTCTTCTCCCAAAAGGGAGATGGTGTTCTGCGGTACAAGGGTCGTCTATGTGTTCCAAATGTCGATAATTTGAGAGACCTGATATTGCATGAGGCACATGGATCCAGATATTCTATCAATCCGGGTACCACCAAGATTTCCCATGACTTGTGGGAAATATATTGGTGGAACGGCATGAAGAAGGATATTGAAGAATTCATAGACAAGTGCCCGAACTGTCAGCAAGTGAAGGTTGAGCACCAAAGGCCGAGTGGCGTATTGCAGGATATTAACATTCCTACTTGGAAGTGGGAAGAGGTCAACATGGACTTCATTACCATCCTACCTCTTACTCGCCAATAGTATAACTCCATTTGGGTGGTGGTCTACAGGTTGACCAAGGCTGCACACTTCCTACTGGTCAAAACCACAGATTCAGTGGATGACTACGCCAGACTGTACATTCGGGAGTTGGTTCGACATCACGGGGTGCCATTTTCTATCATCTTAGACCGAGGTAGTCAGTTTACCTCTCAGTTTTTGCGGTCTTTCTAAAAAGGGCTTGGGACTCAGGTTAAGCTCAACACAGCATTTCATCCACAAACGGATGGCCAAGCGGAATGGACAATTCAATCTATAGAGGATATATTGAGAGCCTGTGTGATGGATTTTAAAGGTAGTTGGGATGACCACTTGCCCTTGATCGTTTTCTCTTACAATAACAGCTATCACTCCAGTATCCAAATAGCACCGTTCGAGGCTTTTTACGGGTGAAGGTGTAGATTGCCCATCGAATGGTGTGAGGTTGGTGAGGTAGCTATGATAGGGACACACTCGGTTCACGAGTCTATGGTGAAGGTTCAGTTGATAAAGTACCGACGTAAACTATTCAGAGTCAGCAAAAGTCATATGCGGATGTAAGGAGAAGAGATTTGGAGTTTGAGGTTGATGATTGGGTATTTCTTAAGATATCTCCCATGAAGGGAGTCATGCAGTTCGCAAAGAAAGGAAAACTCAATCCCCTCTATATTGGTCCCTACCGATTTATGAGAAGATTTGGTAAGGTAGCGTATGAGTTGGACTTGCCATCAGAGTTATCTTCAATTAATCACGTTTTCCATGTATCGCTCTTGAAAAATTTCTTGGGTGATCTAGCTTTAGTAGTCCCGGTGGAAAGTTTTGGTGTGGGAGATAACCTCAGTTACAAGCAAATCCTAGTTGCAATCTTGGATCGTTAGGTTCGGAGGCTAAGGAACAAATAAGTAGCTTCGGTGAAGGTGTTGTGGAGAAACCAGCATATTAAGGGAGCTACAAGGGAAGCCGAAGTGGCTATGATAGCTAAACACCCCCACCTGTTCCCTACCGGCTCAGTTTCAGTTTGAGGTATCAGTTTTTTCCCTTTGACTCTATCTACTTTTCATGTTCAGTTCATGTGTACAAGTTTATTTTACGTGTATCAATGTGTATGTGATTCCTGAATTCAGTTCAGCTATGTAGTTCTTTTCGGAGGTAGTCATTCCGTTAGTTCTCGATTTTAATAATTAGTTTTTGTATATGATGATTGCATGTTTCTTCATTTTCTGTGTGTTCCTTACATTCGAGGATGAATGTTCCCCAGGGAAAGATATTATTATACCTCGGAAGCTCAAAGGTTGGATCCAGAAATTTCAATGGGGAAAAATCTGGAAATGTTGCAGCAGTGCAGGACGAGTCGTTAGAATACTCGTGACGAGACCCCACGAGTCGTCAGGTGGCTCGTGGGAAGGATGGACTGGGATGACGAGTTGAGGTCCCCACAGGAGTGGGATCGACTCGTGGTCAGCTACCACAAGTTGTGAAGTCTACCGTGGGGTGAGGTTCAGGATATAATAGGAGGTCTAATCAGTGTATCTAACGGATGGGACCCCACGAGTCATGGTCTGTCCTAACGACTCATAAGGTGAGTCGTGATAAAGCAAGATGGTTTTTCATGAGTGTTAAGGTAGTATGAATGACGGAAGGTGACCATGAGTCATGGTATCGAGGCATTAGTCATTACATCCACCGTTACGAGCCCCAGCAGACCAGTTGACTAGTTTACCTGACGGGCGAATCGACTAGTCGTTGCCCGTCCTGATGAATCGTCAGATCACCCGTTAGGGTCACCTGGCAGTTATTTTCTACGAAATAGTAAGGGCTTTCTCATAATATCCTAATTTCCTAAGCCCTATACTATGTCGTTTAAGACTCATTTTAGTGGGTTTTAAGCAGGGTAAAACCTATTCTAAGCCATTACCCTTGTGCATGCAAGTTTGAAGGTTTGAAGGGAAGGTTCAAGGTGAAATCTCAAGGTTTCCAATTGGAATCTCAGCTGGGCTATTAGACGGTGTTAGAATTCACCATTCCCAAGTATGTAAGGCTATGAGTGGGTGTTTTCTTCCACATCCATGCCCAATCCCTATCAAAATGTGATAAATTATCTATGATCAAGTATGGGGTTTTACCCAAATTGCATGATTCTTCAATCTCTACACATATGATTAGATTATATTCATATTGATGATTTATGAAGCTTGGGTGGATTCTAGATTGTTTTTCCTTATGCACATTGTTTTCTAAAATTTTAATCTAAATCACCCATAGGTGAAGAGTTTATAAAAGAGGTGATTTATGGTAGATGTGTGATAATGATGAAGTTGATGATGAAAAGCATGTTTCTAAAGCTACCCATGATTATGATGTTGTTTTCAAAATAAGAATGTGTAGATCCTAGTATGGTAGATCCTAGTATGATAAAGCTTTTTGCAATGCCCACATGACGGTTTAAAGTGATGATCTCCTCAACATAAGCTTACCACATTGTATAAAGTGAAATTTCCCAAATTTTATTATTAATTCTAGCTTGTGAAATGTTGATTAAATATTTCTACATGTAGCTTACCACATGATTTGGAGTAAATGCTCCCACCGATGATTGAGCTTGTGGTATGACGCAAAATAAAGCTTATCATATGCATGAATTTACACCTACGAAGGACAATGTTGAGCTTAATTTTCATATGATGCCAAGTTTATGCATGATTTCATTAATGCTCTTTGTCAATAGAAAATGTTGAGCTTCGTTTCATACGATGTTGAGTCATGCATGATTTCATTTTGAGCTTCATCAATAGACGATGTTGAGCTTTGTTATATACGATGTAGAGCATTGTTTGTTTTTGGGAGAAGAGTCTAGCATCAAGCGGTTTAAGGGTCGATTACTCTATGCCCAAGAACTACGCACCAACATAGGTTGATTTTATTATATTAACGGGACTCCCTTGTGAGCTATCCCCGGCCCGATTGGCCCTTCAGCTTGATATCGATCATGGTATCGTCCATCGCCCTGACAAGGTTATGGACGGCTTTACCTAGTTGAGTGTGATAGTTGGGACCACATAAGCTCTATCGTGGTATGTCGGTTAAGTGACAAGTCTCCCACTGTCTATATCATTCAGATTTGCATATTCATTACTCATGATGATTACTTATGCATGCATGTTCATAAACCAAGGTTTGACTCAGTGTTCAACTTTTGATATAAATGTTATGTTTCAACTTTGAGTCATTCGAGTCAATCATAATGTTATAATGCTATGCATAGCCATGTTATGATAAGATTATGAATTTTCAGAAAGGATGCATGTATGCCTTTCCTCTCATGTTGAAATATTATGATATGTTATAAAATGTTTTAAATGATTTATTCTAATTAGTGGTTTTACTTACCTTGCATACTCGGTACATTCAACGTACTGACCGCATACTTTCTATGTTGTATCATTTCATGATGCAGGATCCGATTCTAAAGTTTAGCCTCATTCGTAGTCGCTGATCAGAGTTAGCACCTGCTTATTTGGTGAGTCCTCATCTTTCGAGGACTAGATCTTTAGTTGTTTAGATGTCCTTTCAGTTCCAGTATTGTTGATCTAGTTGGCGGTGTTGTCTCATCAGCTCATCCAGATTAGAGGCCTATTAGACTTAGATATGTGTTCAGCTTTAGATATTTATTTTGTTGTCATATTGAGTTCGACTTCCACTGAGTTTATAATTATGTTTTCATCAGGTTTATTGAATGAGTTAGTTGAATGCTTATGCCATGGGTCAACTTGGGGTCTCTCAAGGTCCCTTGTCCGGTCTCTATGATTCGGGTCTCCGTTCGGGTCGTGAAACTATATTTACTAAGAGCCAAAGACTCTAATGTTGAGGCACCATCCCTTCAGTCAGTCCCAATTGTAAATGAGTTTCCAGAGGACTTTACAGATGATCTTCCTGGAGTTCATCCTGATTGGAAAATAGATTTCGGAATGAGTATTCTTCCTGATACTCATCGTATCCCTATTACTCAATATAGGATAACTCCAGTCGAGTTAAAAGAGTTTAAAGAGTAGTTAAAAGAAATTCTAGATAAGGTTTTCATTCAATTTAGTACTTCACCTTAGGGTGCTCAAGTTTTCTTCACACATAAGAAGGATGGTACTCTAAGGATGTACAATAATTATCGATAGTTGAAGAAAGTCTCTATCAAGAACAGGTATCCCCTTCCTAGAATCGATGACTTGTTCGACCAGCTTCAGGGTGCATAGTATTTCTCGAAGATAGATCTCAGATCGGGGTATCATTAGTTAAGGGTTAGAGAGTGTGATATTTCTATGACGGCTTTTAGAACCCCGTACGGTAATTTTTAGTTTGTTGTTGTGTCTTTTGGTTTGACTAACACTCCAAAAACACTTACGGATATCATAAAAAAAAATTTAAGACATATTTGGACATGTTTTTTGTTGTTTTCATTGATGGCATCTTGGTTTACTCAAAGAGTGAGGATGAGCATGTTATTCATCTTAGAATTATCCGACAGACACTTAAGGATAAGGTGTTATTTGCCAACTTCTCTAAGTATGAATTTTGATTGAAGTCAGTGGCTTTTTTATGCCATATAGTCTCCAACAAGGGTATTCAAGTTGACTCTCAGAAGATTGAGGTTGTGAAGAGTTGGCCCAAATGCACAACCTTAACTAATATTAGGAGTTTCTTTGGTTTAACTGTGTACTACAGGAGATTTATACAAGGATTCTCAATTATTGCTTCTCTATTGACTAAGTTGACTTAGAAGAAGGTCATATTTCAATGGTCTGAAGCTTGTGAGAAAAGCTTTTAGGAACTAAAGACTCGTTTGACTACAATGCCAGTGTTGACCATACTAGAGGATGCAAATGACTTTGTTGTATATTCAGATGCATCCAAAGTGGGTATTGGATGTGTATTGATGCAGAATGGTAAGTTTATAGCTTATGCCTCCATACAACTTAAGGTCCATGAGAAGAATTATCCAACTCATGACCTCGAGTTGGCAGCGGTAGTATTTTCATTGAAGATTTGGCGCCATTATCTCTATGGTGCGTATGATGATATATTCACAGACCACAAGAGCCTATAGTATGTGTTCAACCAAAAGTATTTGAATCTCAAATATAAGAGGTGGCTTGAGTTGCTCAAGAATTATGACTTGGGCATTCTCTGTCACCCAGGCAAGGCTAATGTAGTTGCTGATGCTCTTACCGGGTGATCTATTGGAAGCACAACTCATGTAGAGGATGAGAAGAGAGTTAGCTAACGATGTTCATAGACTTTCACACTTGGGAGTTTGTGTTTAGGCTCCAAAAAAGGTAGTATTCTTGTTCAAGATGGAGCTGAATAATCTCTAGTGACAGATGTTAAAGAAAAGCAGGACAAAGATCCCCTCTTGCTTTAGTTAGAGGAAGATGTCCACAAGCAGAAGTTTATGGTTTTCATAGAGGAAGATCCATTAGAGGAGCTTTAGAAACTGTGTAGGTGTGATTGTTGCAACCATGAGAGAAGATATGGGTTGTTAGTTATACTAACGAGTCATCATATCGGTTGTTGATTGAGGATTAGAAAGTTGTTAGTGTTTACCGTAAAATCAAAAAGATCAAACTCGGGAGTTAAAACGAAGAAAAAATTAAAATCTGGCATCAGGCACAAAATGGGCGTGAGGTGACCCGTGAAGAGCAGCCACGGGTCGTGATGTGACTCATGGTATGGCCCGTGAGATGAATTTGAAGTTTCCGGAAATGAGATCCCCACAAGCATGACATGAGTCGTGGCCAAGCCCCACGACTCTTTAGGTCAGTCATGGGGAGTGGTGATTGAGAAAAGAGGAAAAGTATGGCAGTGGACTTAACAGAAGGACCCCACAAGTCATGGTCAGTCAACACGATTCGTAGGGAGGGTCGCGAGTAGCAAGATAAAGAAAGGTAAGAATCAGAGGCATTGTACATAATGGGTTTTGACCACGACTCGTGGTCACCAGTAACGTATTTTTATGTCACCCGTGAGGAGCCCTGAAGAAATGACAAGAAATTTACCTAACGAACGACTCCACGAGTTGTGGCCTGTGATAACTAGTCGTTAGGTCCCTCGTGGGGACAAACTGGCAGTTATTTTTCGAGATTTTAGTGAGGGATTTTCCGTAATTTCTAAGATCCTAAGGCCTAAATTACGTCATTTTGAGTTATGAATGATGAATTTTAAAGGGGTTAATTTCATTTTAGGCCATATTCTTCCATGCATGTAAAGTAGAAGGTGAGAGAGGGTGATCAAGCTTAGTGTTCTTCAATTTATCTTAAATTTCTTCTTGGGCTATCAAAGAAGTGTAAGAATCAGATACCAAAAGGAATGTAGGGTTATGAGTGGGTGTTTTCATTCACATCCATGCCCAATCTCTCCTAATTCATGAAATGTTGTTCAAAAATCTTATGGGATTTTATCTTAAATCCTGTGCAATTCTAATGATTTATCCATGGGTTATTATTTTTCATGATTTAAATCATATTTTATGAATCATGATCATATTTTACAACTAATTCGATTATANATTTTACAACTAATTCGATTATAAATTGATTTATTTCAATTTCTAATAAATTATGCCCAAATATGCACGTCCTACGATGAATTGAGTTTTGGTCTTTACTTCTATTGTTGATATTCGCAAACCAATCATGATTTATGAGTCATAATATGGATTTATTAGAATTCCTATTTTGAATTTATGATTTACAAAGAATATACATGACTTACAAGTATGCATTATCTCATGATTTACTAATTATGTTTGACCGAATCACGGGCCTTACCCTCCTAGCTAGTTCACATATTTACAGGCACGCTTATGATAATCATGATTTAACTAGCCCATGAATCTCATATATATTATACTATGAGCGCTATATATGTTTTTGGAGTAGTATTTAACACCGAGTAGGTTCGGGGCCTAGGTTCTGCCCCGAACTCAGAACTACGTGCCACTATAGGATATGATGGGACCTCCCCTGTGACTGTCCCCTTTCCCCAAATGGGCTCTTTCATGTTTGAATCACGAACTTCATGGTTCTACCTTTGACAAGGTATGAACACCATCCCGACTAGGGATTTTTAGGTCGGGCTCCATGTGTGCTCATATGGGATATGTCGGTTATGAGAATCTCCCATTGTTCCGCATGTTTTATGCATTATTATGTTTATGATTAATTTTTCTCAAGTGATAATTTATAAAGTTTCTCTTATGACTATGGTATTGAATGGATTACGAATGATTTTGAAACTTTGCGCCTTATGTTATCTTATGATAATTATGTTATGAGCATGTTGTCCCATTCTTATGATCCCTTATGGGTTTCTTGTATTTATAAATTTCCGTTTTACTTACCTTGCATACTCGAACATTGCACTTAGTGACCGCATACTCTATGTTGTATCGTTTCATGATACAAGACTTGGCTCTCAGGCTCAGCCCCATTCATAGTTAGTCTTCCAAGTTAGCATCTTCGTTATTGGTGAGTCCTTATTTCCTGAGGATTGGACTTACTCGGATTTCCTTTATGTATTTTTGGTTTTAGTTTATGGAGTTAGTTGGGGTATTATCCCATCAACTATTCATGTTTAGAGGCTTTTTAGACATATGAATGTGTTCAACTTCAGATTGTGTATTTTGATGTTATGTTTAATTTAGACTTCCGTTATGATCATCTTGTTGATTCTTCAGTGTTATCAATTGAGTTAGTTGTATGTTAATACAGCGGGTCAACTTGGAGTCTCTCAGGGCTCCTTGTCCTGTGTTGCGATCCGGGCCTCCATTTAGGTCGTGAAAGTTAGATTATTCCAAGAACCAACGAGCCCTATGAAGAGTCATTGGAGGAAGTAATGGTTCGTCTAAATGATCGTTTGATGAGATTAAGAATCATCCCAATGTCAATGGATAGTCCTATCTACCCATTGGGTGAGACCCAAAAATTGGAATTTTAGGCCTCGAAACAACGATTGGTCCCAACAGGTCATGCTCAAAACCAACAACTCATTATGTGACCCGTTAATGTGGTATGGGTAGTTTTTCAGAAAATTCTCTAGGGGTATTTTTGTAACATGCCTCTATTTTTAATTCCTAAACTACGGCATACTGAGATATACTAAAATGGAATTTAGAGGGGTTGTCAACATTCTATCCTCATTCTCTCCAAAACACTCAGAAGTACTACGTAAGATCTTAGAAAGACCTCTCAAGACTTCTCCTCTAGAAATCTTCTCCACGTATGTGGGACTTCAACAAGGGTTTCCTTCCACCTTTGTGTCCAAATATTTCAGAAAAACCCTAGCCATAAAGCATTTCTAAAAATCATGACTCGGGGTTTTTCTTCTAATTGCTGAATTTCTACTACTTTCTCTTTGATTTCATGCTTTCATGATTAGAGTTATTATATATTCATGTTAGAATTTTCAGATATACAGTACATATCACATGATCTTGAAATTTGACATTTTTTTGTAGAGTTTACTTATAAACTAGTAGTATCTTAAAGTAGCATGAATTGTCGAGTATATTATATATTCATGTTAGAATTTTCAGATATACAATATGTCTTACATGATCTTGAAATTTGACATGTTTTTTCGTAGAGTTTACTTATAAACTAGTAGTATCTTAAAGTAGCATGAATTGTCGAGTATACATGATTTTCTCAAAAAATTGTGCATTTACAACATTTTCAGCATTTTCGCTATATTCAATAACAACAATATTATCAAAAATCAGTACATTCAGTATTATCAGTTTATCAGTTTATCAGTATATTCAGTACTCTTAGTTATCAAGTTCTTTAAGCTTCGGAACATTTTCAGATAAGTAGTTCTGACTTAACCTTAGGACACCAGTTAAAGTTAATTATTTCATTTAGATATACTTAGAGATTTTAGTTGGAGTAGTACTTAGCATCTAGGCGGCCGAGGTTCAGCGCACCCAGATTCCCAAAAACTACATGCCACCTAGTTTTTAACCGGAATGAGTCTTTCAGTTATTGATCACACAGTATAGTCACTATACCCTGAAAAGGTATAGTGGGCCCTATTTTATGGAGTAAACATCTAACTCCACATTTAGCTTATGTGGTTACATGTTGGTTAAGCTGACTTTCCCGCAGTTTAGTTCGGTCTTCCATCATAACCTTCATTATAGATTTTAGTACTTGTAGATGACCCTAAAAATCGGTCTTATCATCACTTACAACATTTACAGCATTGTATGTTACTTTCGGTACTTATGCTTTTAGATAGGGTCATCACATATTAGTCCAGTTGTATTTACATATTTTATTGGCATATTTTACAATAATATGTATTTCTCACATACTTAGTATATTTCAAGTACTGACGCATACTTTCTATGTTATATCGTTTTATGATATAGACTCAGGTACCCACACTCAGCATCACAATTAGTTCCCACCAGTGACACACAACAGTTGATAGTGGTGGGTCCTAATCTTTCAAGGATTAGAATGTCTATCTCCTCTTAGTATTTTTTCATCATTTTCTTTTAAATTTTAGAGTTAGCTTGGGGCTTGTCCCAACAACTCCTCAGTACTTTAGAAGGCTTTCAAACGAAGTGTATTAGTTTTAGCTATAGTTATTAGTGTCGTTAGAAATTTTAGTATTTTATCTAATGTTGGTTTTACTTATAAAAGTATTTTATTACTTATTCATAAACAACTTTCACTTGACATTTTCTTATAGTTATTCAGTATATCAGAATGAAGTTATGCCATAGGTTAACTTTGAGTCACTTGTGGCTCTAGGCACCGTGTAGCGTCCAGGGTGTAGACTCGGGTCATGATAGTAGATTATGTGTCTTCAATGTAGATGTTCTCAAGTAGAGGATCATGGTAGAATCACATAGCTCCAACTATTCTATCCACCTAGGTTGCACTATGATGTATCATAATTTGAGGGAAATCTATTGGTCGAATGGTATGAAGTGAAATATTGCAAACTTCTTTGCTAGATGCCAAAATTGTCAATAGATGAAGGTAGAGCATCAAAGGCCAAGTCACGTGGCTCAAATATAGCAATCCCTGAGAGGAAGTGGGAGTTGATCAATATGGACTTTGTCATCGGTCTACCGAAGTCATGCAGGCAACAAGACTCTATTTGGGTGATTGTAGACCAAATGACCAAGTTAGCTCATTTCTTATTGGTTAATACTACACATTCAGCTAAGGACTATGGTAGATTATATATTCGATAGATAGTTAGACTTCATGGAGTTCCATTGTCTATTATATCGAATTGGGGACCACAGTTTATTGCCCAATTTCGAAAGTCATTTAAGAGAGTTTTGGGTTCGAAGGTGAACCTTAGCACAAATTTTCATCCACAGATAGATGTTCAAGCAGCGTGGACTATTCAAAAGTTGGACGATATGTTGAGGACATGTGTGATTGATTTCAAAGGGAATTAGGATGACCATTTGCCTGTTATTGAGTATGCATATAATAACAGTTATCATTCTAGCATTCAGATGACTCCTTATGAGGCTCTTTATTGGTGAAAGTGTAGATCTTTGATTGGCTGGTTTGAATTTGGTGAAGTAGAGTTGATAGGATCCGACTTTAGCTCAAAAAGCCATGAAAAAGGTTAAGATCATTCAGGAGAGGTTGAAGACTGCATAGAGTCGCCAAAAGTCTTATACAGATGCTAGGCATAGAGACTTGGAGTTTGAGGTAGATGATTGGGTGTACTTGAAGGTTTCACCTATGAAGGGTGTCATGAGATTTGGGAATAAAGGGAAGCTTAGTCTCCACTATTTAAGTCCATATCAGATTTTGAGGAGAGTTGGCAATGTAGCTAATGAGTTGGAGTTGCCAGCCGAACTCACATTACTCCATCTAATTTTCCACATCTCTATAGTTAAGAAGTGTCTTGGTGACCCCTGACTCATTGTCCCTTTATAGAGTGTGGGCGTTGAGAACAACCTATCATATGAAGAAGTAGTAGTTCAGATTCTAGATCTCCAGGTTCGTAAACTAATAAACAAGGAAGTTGCTTTTGTGAAGTTGCTATGAAAGAATCAACTAGTTGAGGGAGTTAATTGGGAAGCGGAAGTATATATGATGGACAAGTATCCTCATCTATTCCCACCTAGTCTAGAATCATCTTGAGGTAACAGTCTTTTATCATAGTACTCTTATTAGTTTCAAGTTCCATTAGTTGGTGTTGAAATCCTTAGTGTGGTTGAACATTCGGTGAATTTAGTTGATGTTTAGTTTAGTTACTCTTAATTAGATCACCTATTAGTCCAACTTAGTCTTCATCTGATGATGAATGGTCCGAAGGGGGAGATAATGTAACAACCTTGAAAAGACCATATGATTATATTCTAGAAATAAAGTAGAAACCAATATAAAAATTGTCAATTTGCCTCAAAACAACTTTTGTGATGAGTGATAACGCTCAACAAAACTCTCCTGATTAAGGGAGGAGGCAGCAGTTATTGTCAACAAGAAATATTCCCGGCGAATGTCAAGGTAGAATTCCTCAAGAAATTGAGTCGATAATCTATATTTTATAAACTAACTCAAACTAAAATGCATCATTGTTCACATTTGAAAATTAAAAATGGGGGAAAAGGAGAAAACAAGATCAAACTCAAATTTAGAACTAAGTGAGGGGAATTCCGATTGTTGCAATCACAAGTGAGATGGCTAAGGGTGTGTAATTGATGGCATAACAACTAGAATGAGATTCACTTCATTGTGTTTGATTCAGATTCAACACAAATAGTAGTGGATAAAATACATTCTCTTGTTTCTTAACCACATGGGTTTTCTCAAACTCCAAGGCCAATTCAAATTATCAACCACAACAGCTTGAGGAAGAATGAAGTTATCTCTAGCCTTAATCCTTTAATGGAGTGGGAATGTGAGTTTTGATTATCTCTAGCTCAA
Organism: Datura stramonium; assembly: GCA_018107945.1. NCBI lineage: Eukaryota > Viridiplantae > Streptophyta > Magnoliopsida > Solanales > Solanaceae > Datura > Datura stramonium. Next base: position 483,669 of record JACEIK010000179.1, on the reverse strand, counting down.
GCCTACACATTGTAATACTTGATTCAGGATTAATAGGAAATCTATAATTTTATCTCAGTACGACTGGTTGTACGGGTTGTTTGAAGGTTTTATGGGTCATAGGATGACCCGTGGAAATGTTTAGAATTATGCCCTCCTAAACCACGAGTTCCCGCCACGAGTGGTGGTGTGTAGGTACGACTAGTGGTACTAGTCGTAAAAAGTACATGGGATTTTCAGATGTTGGTAGTATGAGTGTTGGTATGACTCATAGTACAAGGTCGTTGGAGGCGTCCGTGGAAATATTTAGATATTTTGAGATTATATCACTTGGCCACTACGGGAGGGCACCACAAGTCATATGAGGATTGTACGACTCATGGTACGAGTCGTAGTAATGAGAGTGCCCTATTTTCCTGCAAAATTATTAAGAGTATTTTCATAATTTTAAGCTCCTAAGTCCTAAACTACGTCATTTTAAGATTGGGAAAGGGGTTTTAGAGGTATAATCAACCTGAGCCTATTAATTCTCTTCCTAACACTATAATTATAAAATTAATTTCCTCAAATTCTCTCAAGTTTTCTAGGGATCTTGCTCAAGCTTCTCCTAAAATTGATTGGGGGATTTCATTTCATAATTGTAGTATATTCCAAGTACTGATCGCATACTCTATGTTGTATCATTTCATGATACTGGTCCAATTGATCAATCTCAGTCCCGCTATTAGGTTTGCTCTCACCTCAGCCCAGTCCAGCCCCATTATTGGTGAGTCCACATCTTCTGAGGACATTCAGTTTACTTTATCATTTTTGTTATTTTATTTTCCATTATAGTGAGCTAGTTGGGGGTGTTGTCCCATCATCTTATCAGACAGATTAGCGGTTTATTAGATATTATATAGACTTTTCAGCTTGTTCAGTTTTGACTCCATTTATGATAATTTGTATATGTCAGATTTCCACTTGTTTATGTTATTAAGTCATGCTATGTATATTCCATGGGTTAGCTTAGAGCCATTCATGGTTCTAGTTCCCGTATCTCAATCTGGGGGTCCTAGCTCGGGTCGTGACACACATCAACACTCCAAATCCTCCCTATTTTTTCTCACCCAATTCACCCTTCTTTCATAAGCAAAATCAAGAAAAGTAATCAAAACTAATGTTTAATTTTTACAATTAAACATAGAGAAAACAATAGATCTATACTTGCAATTAGAATCTAAGAAAAATTAAACAATACCCTTTCATGTTTACAAACCCACCATGCATACACCCCTAGCTAGGAAGTTAGCCATTAATATTTAGAGAGAGAGAGAGAGAGAGAAGATACCAAGAGGACTTCCCTTAAAATTCATTATATAGGTTAACCAATTTGCTTCACAAGATCTGCAACAATGGTGGAATTTCTCCACAATGGGGTTTTTGAAAAAGAAGTACTTTCTATTCTACCTTATTCTATTATATGTAAAACTCCACAAAAATCAATGAATGAATCAATCATATGTGGTGTACAATTTAGGATTATAAATATTTGCACCTTTCTGGTGTATAACTTTCCACAATTGCCATTGGAGGCTTCTAGGTGCTTTGGGATCTTTCTGGACATTTTTGCCCTTCCATCAATCAACTGGGTAACTTGCCCTTCGTCTTGTGTTTAGTAGGTGTCAATCCGCTAGTGCAGGTGCAAAAAGCCCCACCTGCACCAGAACTGCCTTTAGCAGGTGGGGATTCACGGGTAGCAGGTCAAAACACAGGTGCAAGGAAGTCCCTCCCACGTTACACCTGCGTTTCGCATGATGGGATCCGGGAAAAGCATGTCTTTAGCAGCTCATTTCAAGTTCAAATCCTCCATTATCTTTGTCTCCTTCAAATTCCTGTATAGAGTAGAAAAAAACGCATAAAACCTTTCTAAATTCTGTGAAAACCAAACAATAAATCATGCTTAAAAGCCCAATGAATTGGTAATTACCAACTCATCAAACCCCCAAACTTGAATCATTGCTTGTTCTCCACGAAAGGGTTTTTTCACGGCCCGAACATAGGCCCGGATTGAGACATGGGACAAGAAGCCCCGAGAGGCTCTAAGTTGACCCATGCCATGAACATACATCTAACTCAATCATATATAAGCGGAAATCATCATAAATAACATAGCAGAATTCTAACCCAAAACATCACTTCTGATTACATGCTTAAGTCTAAAGTTGAAATACAACTATGTCCGAAAAAGCCTCTAACACTGATAAGTAGATTGGACAAGACCCCAACTATCTCACTGTAGTCTGAAAACTCAAAAGACAAACATAAATGATAAAAAGGGCCCTCGCAAGATGAGGAATCACCAACTCTGATGCGGGAAGTGGTAAAGCTGAGAATTTGGCTATCGATTAGACTGAGTCGGGATGTCGGAGCCTGTATCATAAAATGATACAACATAGAGTATGCAGTCAGTACGTGCAATGTATAGAGTATGCGAGGTAAGTAAAACCTCTTATGTAAGCTAAATCATTAAATAAGAAATAATATAAAACATAATCAAGATAAGATTATGAGAGTAGGTCTTTCATGTTATTTTCTGAAATCATGATCTTAACATAATTGAACATCAAAACTGAATCGAATGACCCAAAGCTGAAAACTGATAATCATAAGTAAAATTGAACATCGGGTCAAACCTATTGAAGACATAATATGATGATTGATGTACATTCATGAATTAAATCATGAGAAACAATGGGAGACTCGTCATATAACTGACATTACCGCGATAGAGCTTATGTGGTCCCGACTATCACACTAAAGTGGGCAGAACTGTCGAAAGCCTTGTCAAGGCTAAGGGCACTACCATGATATCGATATCAAGCTCAAGGCCCCTTGGGGGAAGGTGAAGCTCACAAGGGAGGTCCCAAAGTATACAAGTAAACCTGCGTTGTTGCGTAGTTCTGAGGCATAGGGTCAACTAACCCTTAGTCTACTCGGTGGTAGACATTACTCCCAAAAACCTACATATGCTCTCCATCGCTTTTCGACAAAGTTGACCATCAATTAATTCTGAAGATGAATAATAACATACATGAGGAGCCTTGGCTCAAACTATACCACATGCTGAAAATAATGGGAGTCTTGACTCTTAAATCATGTGGTAAGCTAATTCATAAAATTATAAAACATACTTGATCATATTGGGTTTTCCAATATTTTAACAAGCTTGAAATCAACTTGATTCACTTTGAAAATATGAACATAAACATGGGTATATAAAAATCATACGTTATTCATAAACATCTCATCATAGTTGAACACATAACTCATAGATCTCAACTTTCAGGAATATTCATAGATGGGCATCATAATTTAGGAAACTTGAAAACATAATTTATAATTTAAAAAATTTTAAAATTTTCCCATTAATCATAATTCATCATTTAAAACATGCTTAGATCATACCCATGATTAAAATTTAGAAATTCATGCATTGGGTAAGAACGCCATTGAATCATCAATTAGAACATCATGAATTGAGAGGGAATTGGGCATGAGTCTGGACAATTGCACCCATTCATAGCCTTACATACCTTAAGGAATCTGATTTTCGCACTTCCTTGAGATTTTTCTTACATATTCAAAGAATCTTTTCTCTCAACTACCATTGTAGGTATTGAATTATGTGTTTAAATATAAATGCATATTACAACTTTGCAACTATGAGAGGCTAAAACTCCATAGCTAGGGTTGTGGGAACCATGGTGGATTAACGAGCTAGGGATACACAAAAGTGATTTAAAGCCAATGCAAAATGCTTGTATTGTATTCTCTTTATCATCAAATATTTTTTATGGTGTACAACATTAGGACTTGCCCGAATTCCTTACTTTCTTGAGCCTAGAGAGGTAGAGATTAGGAAAAGAGAATTACAACAAAGCCTTGATCTTGATGATCATTGTATTAACTTTAGTTGTGGTCGCAGGATATTTAAATTTAGAACATCTTAATAATGGATAATTTGAAACCCCTAATGAGACCTGACTGGGTGATCGAGTATAGTGATCCAATAGGGACGAACCAATCATTTGGATGAACCCTAGTTATAAATTCTATAAGTAAGCATTGATATTGATCACGTGTGTATACCCGAAGCAGTTATGAACCCTTGGGGAACACAAACCCTAGTTATACTTAATTCTTAATTTAAATCATAATTTTATATCGTTGTTTTAACCATTGTTTTTCTTAAAAACCCCAAATAGGAGAAACTAACACACAAGTTCACTTACCGGCTTTAGTCTAGATCTTCCATATTCCTTGTGGGTTCTACCCCAACCTCTTTATTGGGTTATTTATTGACAATGTACGCTTCTTACTTTAGTAGGAGGTGTGAGTTTGAGTGTTATTAAAAGGTGGCACCGTTGCCGAGGAATACGACTAAGACTAGATTATCTGCTTGTATTTGACTTTTGATTGTTATTTCCCTGTTTATGTTTTCTTTGCTATTATTTTGTAATTCTGTCAGGAAACATCAAGGGAATGATCCCTTTTACAAACCCCAAGATTGAATATGATAAGATACCAATGCCTTGGAGGAGATGATAACTATTGACACATTAGCAGCTATCTTGATGAATTGTGAGGGAGACGGAGTACCAGAATACAAAGAGACGGTGAACGCGTTAAATGGAATGGGGTCATATAACTTAAGATGAAAGAAGTTAGACATGGATCTAAAGAATCGTTCAACACCGCCGGCTAAGCCATCAATGGAGGTACCACCAGTCCTTGAACTGAAGGCACTACCTCCCCATCTCAAGTATGCATTTCTAGGTGAAGACAATACTTTACCAGTAATAATCGCAACAGATCTCTTGGACGGGCAAGTGGGAGCTTTGGTCAAAATACAAAAAAGGCACAAAAAAGAAATTGGATGGACCATAGTTGATATCATTGGGATCCCTCCAAGCATATGTACTCACAAGATCCAACTCTAGCCAAACTGCACACCAAGTATAGAACATCAGCGATGCCTGAACCCCCCAATGTAAGAAGTAGTAAAAAAGGAGATCATCAAGTGGCTGGATGCTGGTGTAATCTACCCCATCGCAGATAGCAAGTGGATGAGTCCGGTACAGTGTGTACCAAAGAAAGATGGGATCACAGTGGTACCCCATGGGAGAAAAATTAGTTGATACTGACACGATCAGTCACAGGATGGTGTGTATGCATGGATTACAGGAAACTCAACCACTGGACCCAAAAAGACCACTTTCCCATGCCATTCTTGGATTAGATGCTTGACAGATTAGCATGTAGAGGTTGGTACTGTTTTCATAACGGCTACTCGCAATATAATCAGATTACCATCGCCCCATAAGACTAAGAAAAGATGACCTTCACCTGTCCGTATGGAACGTTCGCTTTTAGAAGAATGTCATTTGGGTTGTGTAATGCACTGGCCACATTCGAACACTGCATGATATCTATATTCTCAGATATGGTGGAGGACAACATTGAAGTATTTATGAACAACTTCTCTATGGTGGGTGACTCATTCAAATCTTGCCTCAAACACTTGGGAAAAGTATTGAAAAGATGCGAAGAAACTAATGTGATCATAAATTGGGGAAAATGTCACTTTATGGTTAAGGAAAGAATAGTGTTGGGTCACAAAATCTCGGGAAAAGGAATTTAGGTGGACAAGGAAAAAATTAAGGTTATAGCTAGTTTGCCGCCCCCTATTTCCATAAAAGGGGTCAGAAGCTTTTTGGGGCATGAAGGCTTCTACAGACTATTTATCAAGGACTTTTCAAAAATTGCACAGCCATTATGTAAATTACTTGAGAAGGAGGTAAAGTTTGTGTTTGATGAGGCATTTATAAAGGCTTTTGAGTGCTTGAAAGAGAAACTCACCATTGCTCCTATCATCATAGCTCCAGATTGGTCTGTTCCATTTGAGCTAATGTGTGATGCTAGCAAGGTTGCTCTTGGTGCTGTTTTGGGCCAACAAAGAGCAATGATTTTTCATCCTATCTATTACGATAGTAAAACACTGAACACAGCCCAGAAGAATTATACGGTCACAGAACAAGAGCTATTAGTGGTAGTTTTTACATTCAAAAAGTTTTGAGCATACTTGCTTGGGACCAAGGTAATCATCCATACAAGACATGCCGCTTTGAGGTACCTAATGTCCAAAAAGGATGCTAATCCTAGATTGATTCGGTGGTGTTGTTGCTTCAAGAATTTGAGTTTGAGGTTAAAGATTGAAATGGAAAGGAAAACAGGAAGTTGATCATCTATCCAGGCTAGAGTCTGAAGCTAGGGCAAGAGAGGTGATTAATATTGATGGTGCTTTCCCATATTAACAGGTGCTAGCTGCATCTCAGGATTTGATTCCCTTATTTGCCAACTTTGCAAATTACTTGGTTAGCGATATGATACAGGAAGACCTGACTCCCCAACAGAATAAAAATTTCTTATTTGATACCCGGAGATATTACTGGGATGAACGATACTTATTTTGAATTTATGCAGATGGGATCATTTGTAGGTGTGTGCCATAAGTACAGATGTTGAGCAGTCTAGAGGCCTGTCATTCATCTCCAGTTAGAGGTCATCCTAGTGGTATTAGAACTTGCACATAAAATCTTACTATGCAGATATTAATGGCCCTTTATTCACCAAGATGCATATGACTACGCCAAGTTCTGTGATCAATGCCAAATGCAGGGCGATATTACCCATAAACATAAGTTGCCTTTGACTCCTATTCTAGAAGTTGAGTTGTTTGATGTATGGGATATAGACTTCATGGGCCCCTTTGTTAGCTCATATGGGATGAAATACCTCTTGGTGGCAGTGGACTATTTCTCCATATGGGTGGAGGCTATTGCTCTATCGAACAATGATGGCACAAGTGTTATAGCATTTCTGCGGAAGCGCATCTTCACCAGATTTGGCACTCCTAGAGCTATTACCACTGATGGTGGGTCTTACTTTTCTAACCACCTCTTTAGAACACTATTGAAAAAATATCGTTTCAAGCACAAGGTTGCAACACGTTACCATCCTCAGTCGAGTGGACAAGTGGAAGGTTCCAACAGGGAGATAAAGACCATTCTTGCCAAAATAGTGAATACTAGCCAGACAGATTTGTCTAGGAAGCTCGATGATGAGTTGTGAGCTTACTAAAAAACATATAATACCCCCATTTGTTCATCTCCATACCAACTGGTTTATGGAAAATCATTTCATTTACCAGTCAAATTAGAGCATAAAGCGTTATTGGCTCTGAAAAAGCTGAATATGAACTAGAATAAAGTAGCCAGGCTGAGACTTGACCAACTCAATGAGTTGGATGCGTTCCGACGTATATCTTATGAGAGTGTGGCCATTTATAAAGAGATAAAGAATATTTACCATGACAAGAAGATTGCAAAAAGGGAGTTTAGCACAGGCGATTTGGTCCTACTGTTCAACTAAAGGCTCCGATTGCATCCTGGAAAGTTGAAATATAGATGGATGGGACCCTACAGAGTGGTACATGTGTCCCCATATGGTGTAGTGGAACTTGAGAATAAATAAGGAAAAAGGTTCAAAGGACGGGAAAAGAATAAACTTATATCTGGGAGATATAGAGGAATTCATAGGAATAGAGGTAGTATACCTTGATAGTGCCTGAACAATTGCAAAAACTACATCGTTTCACAACGTTAAATCAGGCGTTGCATGGGAGGAAACCCATGAATGGTAAAGTCTGAGTAGCCATAGGTATGTCCCCTTCCCTCTGTTCTCATTGTTCATGCTGCGGGGACGAAGCACAATTTTCAAAAGGGGAGGGGGTGTACTTGTGTTTTATGGGTTTTTGTATTCATCTGTGGGTCTTTCTTGCGGTGCTTCTTTTCCCTCAGGCATGCTATCAAGTAGAACCGTCATGTTTAGGATTTTATTTTTTTGTAGTTTTTGTTTAATTAGGAAGTAGCTTAGAAATACTCGGTCAATAAAATTACACTAGTTTTGGATTTTTGAAAAAAAAATTGACCCTGTTTAATATTTTTTTATGAATTAGCTATGTACTTGCGACTGCATGCGTGATCTCTGTGGATCTTTTGATGTCATTTGGTGTATTAGCATGAGTAGTCTTGTTAAGCCATGCATAAACCAGTCAGGTAGAGTGAATATAAGTCATGTTCCATGAGTGAGTGACGTTTGATCCTTAGTTCAGAACTGTGTTGAAGATCTAGAACTTGTCTAGTTTGTCTTTGCATAGCTTAAGGATGGTTGGTTAAGATAGGATCATAAGACATTTTTGTTGAGCCCACTTTTAGCCTAAATGACCCTTTATCATATAATTTCCTTGATCCCAATTTTGAGCCTTTAATAAACCATTTTTCTTTAATTAACCGATGAATCATACCCATTTTTATAATGAACCTATTTTGGCCCTGGTCCCTTCTTATACATTGTGAACCTCAATATAGGAAAAAATGTCTAAGTTGAGGGTGGCTAAAGTAGGGGTACATAGATAGTGGGTAGAAGGAAAAGGGAGAGAAAAGAGAAAAGGTGAAAAATTAGGTGTGGTGTGACAAAAGGAAAAAAAAGAGAAGAAAAAGAGAAGAAAAATTGAAATAGAAAATTCAGAAAGAAAATAATGCTTGAAAAAGGCTGAAAACATACCACACTCATACAAATGCATAAAAAGGGGTGAAAAGGGAGGAAAAAGAAGGAAAAGAAAAAAAGGGTGAAATAGGTGAAAGATGGAGACAATGTATATAGTGCCAAGGAAGGGTTAGTCACTTAAAAAGATCCCACATTTATCATGTCCAGCTCTAAAGCCTACATTACAAGCCGAATCAAGTCCTACAGTGATTCTAATATAACCATCTGACAGACTGAAGCGGAGAAAATAAGGGCAAGCCAATGGTATATGATACACAGTATTTGAAACTTCTTTGTGAGAATAAGAATCTCTCTTGTTCAGTCCCATGCAATATTTGTTACTATATCTGTGAGTGGCGACTTCGTTTGTTGTGAGGGTACATGGTTTATGTTTAATCTTACCAGTGGTCTGTGTGAAAAGCATCGGTGATGACTTGAATGCCTATTAATAGCTAGATGACATGTCTTGGTCCCTGCTTATCATGTTTTGTGATTTCATGTAGTACATGTGCTGATATTGGTTAACGGAAGAAGTATCAAACGTTGTTGGATTTATAGTGCAAATGTTGTTTGGTATTGGCTGTAGTATCCTAGGTTTATTTTCTAGTTGAGCGTCATGTTTAGTTTTTTTTCTTTGCCTGAGGACATGCAAAATTATTAAGTTTAGGGTGTTGATGTGCTGTGAGTTTATAGCACTTCCGATGCTCAAAACTAAGAAAATAACATGAATTTAGGTGTGTTTATATGGATATAAGGTACTTTTTCCTTGATTTCAGGAAAAATAAGTGTTGGAGCAAGAATGTGCATAAGAAGCCTGAAATTGGAGAAAATGAGCTAAAGTGTCAGTCTCAGTATGAGCTGTACGTTGATGGTACGAGTTGTACTAGGAACCGTGACATATTTCAAATGGCTTAACTAGGACGAATGCAAACTACGACTCTTTGTACGAGACGCAACTTGAGTCGTGGAAATATTTAGAAGGAATTGAACAAAGGCAGACTCCTGATACAAATGGATTTACGAATCACGGAAACCATGTATGAATCCTTTCAGGAGTATTGGTGATCTTCAGAGAATTTTTCGTGCTAAGCAGAACTTCATACAGTACGAGTCATGGCTGGGAGTACGAGTCATACCAAAACACTTGTGAATAATTTCAGAAGATGTCATAGTTCTGAGCTAGACCACGGAAGCAAAGTATTATTCGTAGGAAGTATGTATGAGTTATACCAGTTCCCAACACATAGATAAAATTTCAGCAAGTCGATGACTTATGGACAACAGGTACGACCCGTACAATTCTTCTACGGGTCGTTTGATCAATCGTGGCTCAGGCGGTGCCAGTTATAGCAAAATCACCCCGTTAGCTTAGGAAAAGGATTCTTATGTTTGTATAAATACCTTTTACGTTTTATTTTCAGTAGGGAACAAGAGAGAAGTTAGAGAAGCGTGAAATCAATAGGGAGTCAAGAGAAAAACATAGAATTGAGTTGATTAACTTGTGATCAACCTTTTCTTGGATTCTTTCTTGATCTTTATCAATAGTTCTTGAGATTTTGCTTACATATTCAAAGAAAATTTTCTCTCAACTACCATTTTAAGTATTGAATTATGTGTTTAATTATGAATGCAAATCACAACCTTGCAACTATGAAAGGCTAAAACCTCCATAGCTAGGGTTGTGTGAACCATGATGGATTACAGAACTAGGGATACACAAAAGTGATTCAAAACCAATGCAAAATGCTTGTATTGTATTCTCTTCATCTTCAAACATTTCTTAATGGTGTACAAGATTAAGAATTGCCCAAATTCTTTACTTGCTTGAGTCTAGAGAGGTAGAGATTAGGAAAAGAGAATTACAACAAAGCGTTGATCTTGATGATCATTGTATTATCTTGAGTTGTAGTTGCATGATAGTTAAATTTTGAACATATTGATAATGAATAATGTGAAATCGATCATGAGACCTAACCTGGTGACTGAGTATAGTCATCCAATAGGGACGAACCAGTCGTTTGGATGAACCCTAGTTATCAGTTCTACAAGTAAGCATTAGTATTGATCCCGTGTGTATACCCGAAGTAGTTATGAACCCATAGGGGAAAAAACCTAGTTATTCTTAATTCTTGATTTAGATCACAATTTCAATCGTTGTTTTAATCATTATTTTCTTAAAACCCCCAAATTGGAGTAACTAACCAACAAGTTCACTTACCAGCTTTAGTCTAGATCTTCCATATTCTTTGTGTGTTCAACCCCAACCTCTTTGTTGGGTTCTTTATTGACAATGTCCACTTCATACTTCAGCAGGAGGTGTGAGTTTGAGAATTATCATCACTTCCAAGAAATCACCAGGGATCACCACGGGGGACCCCATGACTCGTGGTGCACCCAACGAGTCGTGGTGATGACCCGTCGCCAACATTGCTAGCTTGTCTTCTTTTTGCGACCATCTTTGTCCACAGGTGACCTAAAGGATCGTGGGGACGACCATGACTTGTGGTCACCCTAAACTAGAAAATATTCAACTAAGTCAAACTCCTCACCACGAGTCACTTAACAACTCGTGGTCATCCTGATGGGTTACTGCACGACTCGTCCTATGACCTAGTGTAGAAAATCTTATTTTCTCTGTATCAACTCCCCGGTCTGATCTTAGGACTTTCGAGATATAAGAAATTTTCTCTTAAGAAAATTTGAATTAAGATTAGAGCATCATGGAAGTTTCACACAAGAACACTAAGACTCAAGACAACCCAAAAATGATACACCGGCTCAAGAAAAACAAAAAGACAGACATGTTGCACAAACAAAATTTTCATCACCACAAAGACTTGGGAAATATCCTTTGTCATTCTTTCAATTCAAATCAGGGTGCATTTTAATTTAAATCAAAATCAATAAAATCTTATTTCATTGACATTCAACATTCAAGATTTTCCTAGAAGTTCATCACACAACTTGTCTCAGACATACCTCTCAATTGAAATCAAGACTTTCACATTCTTACCCCACGGATGTTAATGCCACTCACCATAAGAGAGAATACCACTCACACTCATGTACTTCATAGAAAAATAAGGATTATAAGATGATGTAAATATGCTCACTCTCTCAAAGACATTCAAGTGTACACACATCGAACCATAGGCTTGCCTTTCATGTAACTCGTTACTAACGTAGAAGTACCAAACATGTAATTACTAAAGACTTGTGGGTCATAATGAAGGCTAGGGGTAAAGGTAAGTCAATTTTTCATTCTAATGATTAGAACCTCCCGCTCATACATAGTGAGTCTACTCCACCTTATCTCTCCTTTGTTCATAATCCACATTTTCCATCAAGCCACCCTTTTAACCCATCGATTTCTTCATCAAGCCTCCTTCACACAAGAGATAGCCCCATCCAATTTATTTCTTTCTTCTTTTGATTCAAGCATTTTCAACCAACCATTTTTTTCTTTTCATCAAACAATTGGTGGTACCTCACATTGAATCTCCCTTCCTTTTTCCCCTTTTGTGCACACCCCAATCTTAGGCTTTTGCCTACATCATATTTCATCTTTGCACCAACAAATCTTGGGTTTCAAGCCCCCATTTTCTCTTATCACTAGCGATTAGGGACAAATGGGTGCCAAAAGAGACATTCATAAAGGGTTAATGGCTTGTAATGAGGTTTCCAAACAAAAGGGTTAAGGCTCGAAATTGGTTCACTAGGATTGATTGTTAAAGGAAGGTCATTTTTTGGTGAAGTGACTATCCAAGAAGGGCCTAAGTTCATTTCCCACATTCAGCTACCTCTAGGATTTCACGTTGAATCATATTCAGGGAAAGTTCTAGATGATAAGAATATACAAGAATCAAACAAAACCTTACCACAAAAGGCATCACACTCCAAGGAGTCTAGCTATTCTCAAGGTCAATTCAAAGGCATGACTTTCTTCAAGCTATTTCATCTTTTGTAAACTCTTTTTATGAATCAAAAATCAAACAAGGAATGTTGAAATCATGACAAGAGAATGTTTTTCCTCAAATCCATTTTCCTATTTTTCTCAAAATTTCTATTGTTTGGTGAAGTATGTGGTTACTTATAAGTGCAATAAGGACTCAAAGACATGTCATTTTCCCTTAAGAAAGCCCCTTTCAATCCATCATCGGGAAAAGTCATGCAATTTAACACAAAAAAATAAGATAAGAAAAAGATGCTCCTTGGGAAAGAACGTAGTATAAAGAAAACCCTCATGTTTAAACATTGGCTATTATCTACAAAGGCAATGCTAAATAGCAAGTAATGACGACTTTCCCATAAGAATGACATCAACCAATCTATCATAAAGCCATATCGTGCATCACTAACAAGGGGATTACTCAAATTTCAATCACCCAACAAAAATAAAGCATTATCTTCAATGAACAAAGTTGATCAAAATAAGGGAGGAATGGGTGAACAAACTCCCTAGTCTGATGGAGGCATCTGCGTTGGAACTGCTACGCATTCTAAACATAACATGTGCTATACCTTAGTTTCGTGCCTTTGTACCTATGTTTCGCAGGTCTAGCACAAATGTGTCAATGTTGAGTACTTTTTCTTATTAGTATTATGGTTGGAACATGCGCTAGACAAATTTTGTGCATTAGGACTTGCATTTCGCAAGTCTAATGCAGGTTTCTCAATTTTACTCCTTCTATTTTTCTCACATTCCACACCTATTTCAACCCTGCACAATCAACAATAATAAAAATATAAAATAAAAGGAAATTTCAAAATACTGGGGTTTCCTCCAAATAAGCACCTTACTTAATGTCGCGACTCGATGGCTTTAATCTTCGCAACTTTTCTCTCCACTTTAAGCTTTTGAATTGTACTCCTAATTTCTTATCCATTTTTCTACTCCTCTTGAGTGGTGGTGGTGTATAAGTAAAGGTGTCAAGCAATAGAGGCTGCATCTTGCATTTCTTTGGCCTTAATGGAGGAATGTTCTTTTTTCTTGTTAGCATGACATACTCTAAGATGAAGCTACTTTTATCTTCCTCTTCAACTTCCTCCATAGACTTGGCTGCCTCCATTTCTATATCATCAACTAAGTTCAATGTTGAAAAATGATTGGAGGGCGATTTAAGTCCCTCCATTCTCAAGCATGCTTCTTGATTGAAATCCTCCTTCTTAAGTGCACTTGAGTCCTCAAGAATAATTTGTTGGACTTGTCTTTGGAGCTCTTGTGTCACTTCTTCACTTATGGCATCTTGCATTGTAGTTAGGTTGGTTTGTTGGAAATTTTCCTTGGCCTCTTCAAAGTCCACCTTAACCCTTCTTCATCATCAAGTTGAGTTTCCTCCCACGATTCAAGTTGGACTAGGTCCCATTGCTCACTCCTACTTGATTTTTTTAGAGAACTATAGTTTTCTTCTCAATTCCATGGGCATTGAGGAGTTTTCTTCCTCTTCTGAATTAGACTCCCACTCCAATAAAGCTTGGAGCATGGATTCCTTTCCATCACATGTATTGCGTCTTTCCTCACATTCCATAGCTTCATTTAAATTAATCTCAAGAGCACAACTAACATATCTATCATAGCCAGTACATCGAGAAGTGAAATCATTGGGTCAATCACCCTAATATCTACCATGACCACCACATAAAGTGCATCTATACCAATCGTAGGAGAGAGAAGGTGCACACATCTCTCTTCTAGAATCATATTTCAATCTTGCCAAAGGTGGGGTCCTCTACAATAAGGACACGAGACATCAAAATAGGGGTTGAAACCACCAAATCTCCTTTTACTCCATTATGCCATAATATAAATCAAAACTAACAAAAGTAAAACAAAACAAGATGCAAAATAAGTTTGAATCAATGAACAACTATTGTCTATAACAACTCAATTCCCAAGCAACGGCACCATTTCATAATAACTCTTAATACAACTCTCCCGATTAATGGAGGTGGCAGCGGTTGTTGTCAAGAACAAATATATCTGATGGGTATCAGGGTCAAATCCCACAAGGAATTGAGTCAATAATCCAAAAGTTATCAACTAACTCAAACTAAAATATATCATTGTTCACATTTGAAAAGTAAAAATAGGGGAATAAGAGAAAACAATATCAAAGTCAAATTTAGAACTAAGTAAGGGGAATTCCGATTGTTGCAATCACAAGTGAGATAGCTAGGGGTGTGCTATTGATAGGCTAACAACTAGAATGAGATTTACTTTATTTCCTTAGATTCAGATTTAATATAGATAGCAGTGGATAAAATACATTCTTTTGTTTCTCAACCACATGAATATTTATGCCTTGGTTTTTCTCAAACCCCAAGGTCAAATTCAAATTATCAACCACAAGATCTTGAGGAAGAATCAAGCTATCTCCAGCCTTAATTCTTTAATGGAGTGGGAACGTGGGTTTTAACTATCTCTAGCTCAACCCCACACATCAACACTCCAAATCCTCTCTATTGTTTTCTCACCATTCTTTCTCAAACAAAAGCAAGAAAAGTAAACAAAACTAATGTTTGCAACCATCGAGTTTTACATTTAAAACATAGAGAAAACAATAGATCTATAATTGCAATTAGAATCCAAGAACAATTAAGCAATACCCATTCATGTTTACAAATCCACCATGCACACACCCCTAGCTAGCAAGTTAGCTACACATATTTAGAGAGAGATAGAGAGAGAAAGAAGATACCAAGAGGGCTTCCCTCAAAATTCATCATACGGGTTCACCAATTTGATTCACAAGATCCGCAACAATGGTGGAATTCCCCCACAATGGGGTTTTTGAAGAAGAAGTACTTTCTATTTTATCCTATTCCATGATGTGTAAAACTCTACAAAAATATATGAATAAATAAATCGTGTGAGGTGTACAATATTGGGTGATATATATCTGCAACTCTCTTGTGTATAACTTTCCACAATTGCCTTCGGAGTCTTCTAGGTGTTTTGGTGTCACAATCGAGTATGCACCCTGGACGTGACAGGGTACCTAGAGTCATAAGTGACCCCAAGAAAATACTGGGAGAGCATATAATACTAAAACTGACCTACTGAAGTGATAATAAAATAGAGGAAGCTAATAAAGAACTATTGTTATTGAAGAAATAAAAAAAATCTGAAATAGTTTAAAAATCTTGCCGAGTCTGTAAACATTGTCTAAAAGCCTTCTAACACGAATTAATGAGTTGTTGGGACAAACTCCTAGACAACTCTAATATCTCAATAGAAATAACAAAAGACAATAAACTGGAAATGGAACCCCGGCCCTCGGCAAATGAGGACTCACCACAGAAGCTACTAGGATATTACTAAGAGGAACTAACCGCAATGCTGAGAATGGGCACCTGAGTCTATATCATAAAATTATATAGAATAAAAGCATGTGTCAGTACTTGGAATGTACTCAGTATGCAAGAAAGAACTTAAAAATACATATATTGAATAAGAGAAAACTACATTGAGATATTGTAAAAATAAACTTAAATCTGAAGAGACTTAACTAGGTTGGAAATCATAATTGAACTGGACTGGACTATACTGAGCTATACTTCGGGAGAGGCTATAATTGACATGTAACCACATGAGCTAAACATGGGGTCTGATGTATACCCCATTGGAGAAGCCCCACTATACCTTTCCAGGGTATAGTAGTTTAACTGAGTGATCCCTATTTGGAGCTCATTCAAGCTAAAACCTATGGTGGAAACATAGTTCTGGGAACTTGGGTGCGCTGAAAACCGGCTGGCTCGGTGCTAAGTTCTACTCCCCTTGTAATTCCTAACTATGTCTAACTATGTTCATAGCTCAAAACTGATGTCCTAGGATGATATACCCCGGGAGCCCAAAGATCATACTTGGGAGTTGAAACGGAGAAAAAGTTGAAATCTGGTGCCAGGCATAGATCGAGTCGCGAGGTGAACTATGAGGGCAGCCCATGACTTGTGATGAGACTCGTGGGGAGGCCAGGTGAGGAGTTTGAAGATTTGAGAAAGGGGATCCCACGGATGTGACCATGACTGGTAATCAGACCACACGCATCGTTAGTTTAGTCATGGAGTTGGTGAAAAAGAAAAGATAAGAAGGGAGGCAGTGCACTCAAGGGGAGGTCCCCACGAGTCATGATCAATCCTCACGATTTGATGGGTACGTCATGACCAAGTAGGGAGTAAACGTTGTTGAGGCTGAGGCAGTGTACTTGATGGACGACTCCACGAGTCGTTGCCTAGGTTAACGAGTCATTAGGTCCCTCGTTGGGACCATCTGATAGTTATTTCCTACAAATATAGTAGGGGATTTTCCATAACTCCTAAGTTCCTAGGGCCTACACTACGTCGTTTTGAGTTATGAATAGTGACTTTTAAAAGGGTTAAGTTCATTTAGGCTATTTTCATATTCATGCATGCAAGAGTGATAAACTAAAGAGGTGATCAAGGCAATACTTCAAGGTTTTCTTCAATTCCATTATGGGCATCCAAGGGAGGGTTAGAATAAGCCATTTGGAGGTATGTAAGGTTATGAATGGGTGTTTTCAACCACACCTATGCCCAATCTCTCTTAATTCATTACGTTCTGTTTAAAAAATCTTATGGGTTTTATCTTGAATCTTGTGGAATTCTAATGATCTATTAATGGGTTATTATTTTTTGTGATTTACATCATATTTTATGAATTGTGATAAGATTCGACAACTATTTTGATCTTAAATTTATTGATTTTGATTTCTACTAAATTACGCGTAATTATGCATGTTCTATGATGAATCGTGTTATAATCATTAACTTAATTGTTGATATTCATAAATCCATCATGATTTATGAGTTATATAGTGGATTTATTCAAATTCCCATTATAAACTTATGATTTAGAAAGTCTATACATGATCTACAAGTACGCATGAATCCCGTGATTTACTAATTATGATTTTGGCCGACTCACGGGCCTTACCCTCCTGGCTAGTTCATATATTTACAAGCACGTTTATGATTATAATGATTTAACTAGCCCATGAATTTCATGTATATTATACTATGAGCACTATATATATTTTAGGAGTAGTATTTAACAGCGAGTAGGTTCGGGGCCCAGGTTTTGCCCTGAACCTCAAAACTACGTGCCACCGTAGGACATGACGGGACTTTCGTAAGACTGTACCCTTTTTCCCAAACGGGAACTTTCATGTGTGATATCACTTCCTTCATAGTTCTACCCTTGGCAAGGTACGAACACCCTCCCGACTAGGGATTTACAGGTCGGGCTCCATGTGTGCTCATATAGGGTATGTCGGTTATAAGAATCTCCCACTATTCCTCATGATTTATGCATGTTTATGATTATGCATTTTGGATAAAGTCATTTTCAATAAATCATTTCTCTTATGATTATTATTACGACTGAATTATGATTGTTTTGAAAACCTTGAGCCTTATGTTATCGTATGCTACTTATGTTATGAGAATGTTGACCTGCTCTTATGATCATGTATGAGATTTTATGTATTTAAATATCTGTTTTACTTACCTTGCATACTCAGTACATTCCACGTACTGATTGCATACTCTATGTTGTATCATTTCATGATACAAGATCGGGTTCTCAGGCTCAGCCCCATCAATAGTCCATTTTAGAGTTTAGCATCCAGCCTTTTGGTGAGTCCTCATTCTCCGAGGACCATATGTTTCTGATATTGATGTCCTTTTGTGCTTTCTGTTTTGCTGGGTTAGTTGGTGATATTGTCCCATCAACCCATCTGATACGATTGAGCCTTTCAGACTAATTGTAGTACTTAACTGTTATGTATTTAGTACGTTCCGCTTACCATGCTATGTTATGATATGTTTATGTTTCCACTATATCATCATGTTAATTATTCAGCTTTATGATATGGAGTTAGATGAATCTTCATGCCATGGGTTGACTTGGAGTCTCTCGGTGCTACTCGTCCTGTGTCTTGATTCGGGCCTATGTTCGGGTCGTGACAAACTTGGTATCAAATCAATAGGTTTGAAGTGTTCTAGGGTGTTTGAAAGCCGCATTAAGTAGAGTATTTTTCATGGGTGTGAAGCGTGCAACACTTATGAAGAAGAGGCTAAGAGACATTTAGGAAATGTTCCCTCCTTTCATGATCTATGTCTTGCGATGAAAAGTCTCCCTATTCTTCTAATTCGTTCTATTTGTTATTGCAGAATCATGGCTCCTTGAAGAATGAATGGTAGAAGGAATGGAAATGGTGAAGGGCACGAGGATGGTAATGGAAATGGGCACCAGAAGGCCCCACCAGTTCAGGAGCACCAGGCACCGGCGCCAACTGTCCATGCTAAGTTTCGGGCCGCAATTCAGATGCTTGCGCTTGCCTTTAACGCTTAGATCAATCAGTAGGCTGTTGCACATGTTCTGCAAAATGGAAATGCAGCGGTGGATCGAGATAAGGATTTCTTGAGGATGAACCTGGCAGAGTTCCTTTGGTCCAAGGTAGATGAGGATCCCCATGAATTCATCGATGAGATTCTAAAGATCACCCAGGTCATAGGGGTGACAAATGGAGAGTGCATTGATTTGGCCTCTTATCAGCAGAAAGGGGCGGTACATATTGGGTTTAAATAATGGAGAGAGAATAGGGCAGTGGGAGCAGGCCCTATAGGTTGGGAAGAGTTCCATGCAGCCTTTTTGGATCGGTTCTTCCCTCGTAAGATGAGAGAACTTGTCACGATCCAAACGTACACCCGGATTGTAGATACAGGACAAGGAGCCCTGAGAGAGTCCAAGTCGACCCGTGGTATAAGCATACATCTAATTTAATCACATGAGTGGAAGACTTAACATAAGGAATGTAATCATAACATAGCATAAGGGAAAATCAGTACAAAACTAATATGAAACAGTGGAACACATCTTCTAGTCTTATAAGCCTCTAAACATGAAAGGAGGATTGATGGGACAACTCCCCAACTAATCCAACATCCAGAAACTGAAAGGAGTAACATAGAGTATGGACATACAGCCGTCGAAACATGCGGATTCACCAAGAGCGCTGAGAGAAAATCTGAAACTATCTACGGGTAAAGATGAGCCTGAGAACCGGGACCTGTATCATAAAATGATACAGCATAGAAAGTATGCAGTCAGTACGTGGAATGTACTGAGTATGCAAGGTAAGTAAAGCGGACATTTAAAACATGTATGAAATTCATAAATTATCATAAGAGTAGGACAACATGCTTACATCATAAATCATAATGACATATTATATGGCTCAAGGTTTTCAAAGTATTGGTAGCATAAACATAATCATAATCGTAATAGAAGAGATTTACTTAACATAACTTGAGCCCACATACAAAATCATAACATACATAAATCATGAGGAACAGTGGGAGATTCTCTTAACCGAAATACCCC
Organism: Datura stramonium; assembly: GCA_018107945.1. Classification (NCBI taxonomy): domain Eukaryota; kingdom Viridiplantae; phylum Streptophyta; class Magnoliopsida; order Solanales; family Solanaceae; genus Datura; species Datura stramonium. Next base: position 463,637 of record JACEIK010000179.1, on the reverse strand, counting down.
ATATGAGAACAGATGAAGCCCAACTTGTAACCCTGGTCGGGAGGGTGTTCATACCTTGCCAAGGGTAGGAATCATGAAGGGTGTGATCACACATGAAAAGGGCCATTTGGGCCAGGGAAAAACATGAAAGGGGTCCCAACATACCTACTGTGGCACATAGTTCATGAGATCCGGGGCTTAACCTGATCCCCGAACCTACTCGGTGTTCGATAATACTCCCAAAACATATATAGTGCTCATAGCATAACATGCATGAATTCATGGGCTAGTTAAATCATGATAATCATAAACATGTTTGAACATACGTGAACTAGCCATGACTTGAGGCCCATGAGTCGGTCAAAAACATAATTCATGAGTTATAAAATACATACATACTTGTAAATCATGCATAAAGGTTGAATTCCATAATATCATAATAGATAACATAATAAATTCATAAATAAATTAATAGTTCATTTTGGGTTTATCAAAAACATCAATGAATTAATGGATCATAAATCAATTCCTCATGGGGCATGCATAATCAAGTTTAATTGTTTAGAAATTCAAATTAAACAATATTATAATCAATTTAAATCTCAAAAGGTGATCGAAATTAGTAGATTATGATAATATTTCAAAATTACAAAACCCATAATTAAATCATTAGTTCTTATATAAATCAAATTCAAAACCTCATGAGTTTTTGATAAATTTTAAGTAAAATCATAGAATAGGAGCATGGGTGTGGAAGAATTCACCCATTGATGCCCTTACATACTTGGAAAACACTTGATTCTTAATCTCCCTTGAAAGCCCAAGATGGAATTTAGAAAAATTGGAGAAGAACACCTTGAATCACCTTCTAGACTCCTCTCTATACTCTTGCATGCATGAATGAGGCTTAACATGGACTAATTCCCCTCAAAAGATCCTATTCAGACCTTAAAATGACATAGTTTATGCCATAGGAATTTAGGAATTGCAAAAACACCCTTAAGAAAAACGCAAAAATTTCTGGTTGCCAGTCTCCACGAGGGACCTCATGAGTCATTTCCAAGGAGCACAACTCGTGTCCTGAATCCGTGATGTCTACTGCCCAAACAAGCTAAAGGGACCCCACGAATCGTGGTGGCTGACCACGACTCATGGTCACTATCCGTGGTCCCCACTCCCCCAGGTCCCTGGCCATGCATTCCATTCTCGCCACGGGTGACCTCATGAGTCGTTAGGTCTGACCACAACCCGTGGTCACCACCGTGGCCTCCCAAAAACTCTGCCAAGCCCAGCCTGACCACGAGTCACTTCACGACTCGGGGTCCCACCTAACGAGCCACCTCACGAACCATCCTGTGACCTGGTGCAAATTTCCAGTTTTTCCCCGTTTTGACTCCCGTGTCAGATCCTTGGGTTCCCGAGGTATAACAATATCTCCCCCTTGAGAACATTCATCCTTGAATGTTATAAAAATGCAGAAAACTCATAAACAAGAAATCCTCATATGCAATTACTGATCATTTAAGCTAAAAACTGACGGATAGACCACCTTCGAAAAGAACTACATACCTGAACTGAATTTAGACATCACATACATTTACCATATCATAAAACAAACTTGTACACATGAACGGAACACGAAAACTAATTATGGTTTTAGGGAAAAAACTAATACCTCAAACTGAAACTGAGCCGATAGATAAAAAGTGTGGGTATCTAGCCATCAAATTCGCTTCGTCTTCCCACGTAGCTCATTCAACATGTTGATTTCTCCATAATACTTTAACGGAAGCTACTTCTTTGTTCCTTAACTTACGAACCTGATGATCCAAGATTTCCACCAGAATTTCTTCATAACTAAGGTTTTCTTTTACACCTATGCTGTCCACCAGACTACTAAAGCTGGATCACCCAAACACTTTTTAAAAAGTGACACATGAAAGATAGGATGAACTGAAGATAACTCCGAAGGCAAGTCCAACTCATACGCCACCTTACCAACTCTCCTCACAACACAGTAGGGGCCAACATAGCAGGGACTGAGCTTCCCTTTCTTTCCGAATCGCATGACTCCCTTCATGGGAGATACCCTTAGAAATACCCAATCGTCCACCTCAAACTCTAAATCTCTCCTCCTGACATCGGCATATTATTTCTGATGACTCTGAGCGATTTTCAACTGGTCCTTATCAAATGAACCTTCATCATCGCCTCGTGAACCGAATCTGGCCCTATCATAGCTGCCTCACCCACCTCAAACCATCTGATGAGAGATCTACACCTCTGCCCATAAAGAGCCTCGAATGGTGTCATTTGGATACTGGAGTGATAGATGTTATTATAAGCAAACTCGATTAAGGGAAAATGATAATCCCAACTACCTTTAAAATACATGACACATGCCCTCAATATATCCTCAAGAGTCTGGATTGTTCGTTCGGCTAGGCCATCCATTTGCGGGTGAAAGGCTGTGTTGAGGTTGACTTGAGTCCCAAGTCCATTCTTAAAAGACCGCCAGAACTAGGAGGTAAACTGAGTACACCGATCTGAAATAATAGACAAGGGCACTCCATGAAGTCGAACAAACTCCCGAATATACAACTTGGCATAATCATCCACTGAATTCGTGGTCTTGACTGGTAAAAAGTGTGCAGCCTTTGTTAACATGTCTACCACCACCAAAATGGAATCATAGTGTCGTTGAGTATGAGGTAGGCCTGTAATTAAGCCCATGTTAATCTCTTCCCACTTCCATGTGGGAATGCTAATACCCTAAAATATGCCTCCCGGCCTTTGATGCTCCACTTTCACTTGTTGATAGTTTGGACATTTGGCTACGAACTCTGTAATATCCTTCTTCATACCATCCCACCAATAGATTTCTTACAAGCCCCGATACATCTTCGTGGATCCTGGGTGGATAGAGTATCTGGTACCGTGTGCCTTATGCAATATCCGAACTCTCAATTTATCAACGTTCGGAACACATAGCTGACCCTGGTATCGTAGGACACCATCTCTCCTTTGGGAGAAAACCTTCACCTTTTGACTCAGCACCGCTTCCTTCAGCTTTCTCAAAATCGGATCCTCATCTTTCTTGGATTTGACATCAACCACTAAGGACGATTCTGACCCATTTTGCACAACTACACCGCCATCGGTTGAGTCAATCAATCTAACTCCCAACCTTGCGAGCCGGTGAACATATTTCACCAACTCCTTTCCCTTCTACACATGGGACACACTCTCCATAGAGAGTCTACTGAGTGCATCCGCCACCACATTAGCCTTGTTTGGGTGGTAAACAACACTCATATCGTAGTCTTTTAATAACTCCAACCACCTCCTTTGCCGAAGATTGACATCTTTCTGCGTGAACAGATACTGCAGGCTCTTGTGATTTGTGAACACATCCATGTGGACCCCATACAAATAATGTCTCCATACCTCTAATGAAAACACCACTGCGGCCAGCTCAATATCATGGGTCGAGTAATTCTTTTTGTGAACCTTTAGCTGTCGAGAGGCATATGCTATCACTTTCCCATGCTGCATCAACACACATCCCAGTCAAAACTTGAAGCATCACAATATACAAAAAATCCATCAGTACCCTCGGGTAAAGTCAACACTGTGCTGAAGTGAGTCGAGTCTTTAATTCCTAGAAGCTTTTCTCACAATCCTCTGACCATTGGAACTTTATCTTTTTCTGAGTCAACCTGGTCAATGGGGCTACAATTGATGAAAATCCCTCAACAAATCTCCGGTAGTAGCCTACTAGGCCCAAGAAACTCCAAATTTATGAAGGATTCACCGGTCTAGGAGAATTCTTCACTGCTTCGATTTTCTGAGAATCCCTCACTCGAGACCAAATGGCCCCAAAATTCCACCGAGTCTAGCCAAAATTCGCATTTTCTAAACTTTGCATACAACTGTCGATCCTTGAGGGTCTGAAGCACTACTCTCAAATGAGCGGCATGCTCCTCCTCTCTCAGAAAGTATATAACTATGTCATCAACGAATACAATCACGAACATGTCAAGATATTCCTTGAACACCCTATTCCTTAGATCCATAAAAGTTGCAGGGGCATTGGTTAGTCCAAAAGGCATAACAACGAATTCGCAGTGACCATACCAAGTTTTGAAAGCGGTTTTTGGGATGTCACTCTCCCGAACCCTGAGCTAGTGATACCCAAAGTTGAGATCAATCTTGGAGAAACACTTGGCACCCTAAAGCTAGTAAAATAAATTTTCAATCCTGGGAAAAGGGTACTTGTTCTTGGAAGTGACCTTATTAAGCTACTGATAATCAATACACATCCGAAGGGATCCATCCTTCTTTCCAACAAAGAGAATTGGTGCACCCCATGGAGACTTTCTTGGTCTAATAGAACCCTTATCCAACAAGTCCTTCAACTGTTCTTTTAATTCTTTAAACTCAACTGGAGCCATCCTGTAAGGAGGAATGGATATAGGTTGCGTATCGGGCAATAGATCAATTCTGAAATTGATTTTCCTTTTTGGGGAAACAATTGACAAATCATCGGGGAAAACCTCTGGATACTCGCACACCACTAGAACTGACTGAATAGTCGGGGGCTCGGACTCTAAAACCTTAACCCTAACTAGGTGGTACATGCAACCCTTAGAGATCATTTTCCTGGCCTTAAGGTATGAAATAAACCGTCTGGTTGGTATAACTGAATTACCCTTCCATTTCAAAACTGGTTAACCTGGAAATCAGAATTCCACCGCACGGGTCCTATAATTAATCAAAGCGTAACATGAAAATAACCAATCCATACCCAAAATGATGTCAAAGTCAGTCATGGACAATTCTACTAAGTCCGTGGAGGTAACCTTTTGCAACACTGTAATGGGGCAATCTCTATATACCGCCTAGCTACAACTGATTCACCGAGTGGAGTAGATATAGAGAATGGTTCTGACAGAATTTTAGGACTAACTCCAAAACTACTAGAAATGTAAGGGCTCACAATAGAAAAAGTAGCTCCTAGATCTAACAAATCATAAGCATCAATATGGAAGACTTGCAACATACCCGTGACCACATCTGGTGAAGCCTCCTGCACCTGCCGAGGCACTACGACATAAAACCTGTTTTGGCGTTGATCGCTTGTTGAACTAGTGGAAGCACCCTACTGTGGGGGTCATGCTGATGGAGTGGTAGAAGTGGCTGTAGGGCTATCTCTGATCCTGTTTCCGAGTTTTCCACACCTGAAACAAGCATCCGCACCGACCAGGCACCACCCAGGATTATTTTTGCCACATCTCGCACAAGCTGGGAAAGTGCGCTCCACCTGCATGCTACCATGATCCCTCGAGCCTGTAGCCCTACTCCTCTGGTCTCCCCAGAACCTGGATGTTGTTTTGGCCGATGATGGAGATGGAGCAATGGACTTGTCCTGGGACTGCTGATGTGGTCCACCCCTTGACCTGGCCTAAGATACCCCGTGGTTGTCGGTTCTGGCCCTCTTGGTCTCTCTCTTCCTCCTATAGACTGACTCCATCTGATGCACGTGCAATACAATATGGGAAAAGTCAATTTCCCAGTGAAGCATGGCAATCCGACAATCCTTGTCCAAGTACTCTGCTACCCCATGCACGAAGCGGCTCACTCGATCGCGTTGATCCGCCACCACCACCAGAGCATATTTAGATAACCGAGTAAACTCCAATGCATACTCCTTGATAAACATGCTACCCTACTTCAAATTAACAAACTCGGCCGCCTTGAGCTCCCTCAACTCTCAAGGGAAGAATCGATCGATGAATGTAGTGTGAAACTCATCCCAACCCATCGGGCCTACACCCGCTGCCCTGGAACCTCTCCATTGCTTAAAGCATATATATGCTACCCCCTTTAGCTGGTAGGAGGTCAAGTCAATGCATTCCCCATTGTTCACCCCCATGACCTGGGTGATTTTCATAATCTCCTCTATAAAATCATGTGGATCCACGTCCACTTTTGACCCCATGAACTCTGGAGGGATCATCCTCATGAAATATCTTACCCTAGCTGCTGTTGCGTTCCCATTCTAAGGGAAATGCACTACCTTCTGATTCTAGACCTGGGCAGTCATGTCCTGTGCAAGCATCTGAATCGCCGCCCTAAAGCATGAGCAGGTGGCTCTGGTACGTGCTCCTCATGAATGGGTGAAGCTGGGTGATGCTCACTATCATGGGCACCCTCATGATCATTACCATTTCCGTTTTTCCTGGCGTTTACTCAGCAGGGAGGCATGATTCTGCAAATGCGAATAACACGAATAGAGGAGTAAAGGATGTTTATCGCACAACATATATCATTAAAGGAAGGAACATTTCCTAAATGTTTAGTAGCCTCTTCATCATAAGTGTGGCGCACTTCACACCCATAAAAAAGACTCTACTTAACGCGGGTTTCAGACTCCCTAGAACACATAAACCTATGGCTTTGATACCACGTTTGTCACGACACAAACATACACCCGGATCGTACACACGTAACAAGGAGCCCTGAGAGACTCCAAGACGACCAATGACATGAGCATACATCCAACATCTAGAAATTGAAAGGAATAACATAGAGTATGAACATACAACCTTCGAAACATGAGGACTCACCAAGAGCGCTGAGAGAAAGTCTGAAACTATTTACGTGTAATGATGAGCCTAAGAACCGGGACCTATATCATAAAACTATACAGCATAGAAAGTATGCGGTAAGAACGTGGAATCTACTGAGTATGCAAGGTAAGTAAAAAGGACATTTTAATTCATAAATGATCATAAGAGTAGGAAAACATGCTCGCATCATAAATCATAAGGACATATCATATGGCTCAAGGTTTTAAAAGCATTCGTATCATAAGCATAATCATAATCATAATAAAAGAGATTTACTTAACATGAATTGAGCCCACATAAGTAATCATAACATACATAAATCATGAGGAACAGTGGGAGATTCTCTTAACCGAAATACCACATATGAGCACACATGAAGCCCGATGTGTAACCATGGCGGGAGGGTGTTCATACCTTGCCAATGGTAGGAACCATAAAGGGCATGATCACACATGAAAAGGGCCATTTGGTCCAGGGACAAACATGAAATGGGTCCCAACATACCTACGGTGGCATGTAGTTCATGAGATCCGGGGCTTAACTTGAGCCCCGAACCTACTTGGTGTACAATACTACTCCTAAACATATATAGTGCTCATAGTATAACATGCATGAATTCATGGGCTAGTTAAATCATGATAATCGTAAACATGCTTGAATGTACGTGAACTAGACATGACTTGAGGCCCGTGAGTCAGCTAAAAACATAATTCATGAGTTATAAAATTCATACAAACATGTAAATCATGAATATAGCTTGAATTCCATAATATCATAATAGATAACATAATAAATTCATAAAAATATTAATAATTTATGCTGGGCTTATAGAAAACATCAATTAATCAATAGATCATAAATTGATTCCTCATGGGGCATGCATAATCAAGCTTAATTGTTTAGAAATTCAAAGTCAACAATATTATAATCTATTTAAATCTCAAAAGGTGATCGAAATCTGTAGATTATGATAATATTTCAAAATCAAAAAATCCATAATTAAATCATTAGTTCATATACAAAATCTAATACAAAACCCCATGAGTTTTTGATAAATTTCAAGTAAAATCATAGAATAGGAGCAAGGGTGTGGAAGAATTCACCCATTGATGGCCTTACATACATGGAAAACACTTGATTCTTAATCTCCCTTGAAAGCCAAGATGGAATTTAGAGAAATTGGGGAAGAACACCTTGAATCACCCTCTAAACTCCTCTCTAGATAAGGATTGTAGGATCACCATGCTGCATCAGGATATAGATTTTTGCCACATAGTGTTGCATGCCCAGCATATGGAGTCAGTGTATTGGAGGCAGAGAGAGGACAACAGTTCTAGGACAGACAATTATGGAAATTCTTAGCTTAGATCGGGGTGTGGACAGCGCTAGCTGTCCCATCACAAGTCTTTTGCTCCAAAACTATCATCAACTAGTACACCATCTAGATCACGAGGGGATCGAAGAAGTAGGGCTTCAGATTCGAGGGGCTCAGTAGCATGCAGATAAAGCGCACTTTCCCAGATTGTGCGAGGGGTGGAAAGAATCACATAGGGAGGTGCCTAGTTGGCTCAGATGCTTGTTTTGGGTGTGGAAAACTCGGACATAGACTCAGGGATTTCCCTTCGGCTAGATAGGGGGTGGCGGAGCCCGTATGCAAACCGCAAGTTCAGTTGCTCCAGCAGCACGTCCCTCTCAGCAGGGTGCCTCAACTAGTTTAGCTGGTCAGTGCCAGAATAGGTTCTATGCGCTTGTGACCCGTCAGGAGCAGGAGACTTCACCGGATGTGGTTACTGGTATGTTACGAGTGTTTTACCTTAATGCTTATGCTTTGTTAGATCTAGGGGATACCTTCTCCTTTATGACACCTTATATTTCTAGTAACTCTGTCAGAACCATTTTCAATTTCTATTCCCGTTGGTGATTTGGTTGTAGCTAGGCGGGTGTATAGAGGGTGCCCAATCATTATATTGTATAAAGTCACCTCCATGGACCTTTTAGAGTTAACCATGAATGACTTTTATATTATTCTTAGCATTGATTGTTTGTATGCATTTTATGCTTCTATTAATTGTAGAACCCCGGCAATAGAGTAAAGATTTCTAGGCGAACCAATCTTAGAGTGAAAGAGTAGTTCAGTTGTGCCTGTAGGTCATTTTGTTATCTACATTAAGGCAAGGAAGATGATTTCTAAAGGTTGTGTGTATCATCTAGTTAGGGTTAACTATGTTGATGCCGAGACCCTGACTATCCAGTCAGTTTCGATAGTGCGTGAGTATCCAGAAGTGGTCCCTAATTATTTACCGAGTGTTCCTCTGGAGAGGGAAATTGATTTTGGAATGGACCTTCTTCCCGACACGCAGTCTATATCTATTCCTCCTTACATAATGTCTCCAACTGATAAAAAAGAGTTGAAAGAGTAGTTGAAGGACCTGTTAGATAAGGGTTTCGTTAGACCGCGCAAGTCTCCATGGGGTGAACCAATTTTATTTGTTCTAAAGAAGGATGGTTCCCTTCGAAAGTGCATTGACTATCGGTAATAGAACAAAGTCATCATCAAGAATAGGTATCCTTTACCCAAGATTGATGATTTATTCAATCAGCTTCAGGGTGCCAAGTGTTTCTCGAAGATAGATCTCATATCCGGGTACCATTAGCTTAGAGTTCGGGAGAGTGACATCCCGAAGACAGCCTTTAGGATGCGTTATGGTCATTATGAGTTTGTAGTTATGTCTTCTGGACTAATGAATTCTCCTGCAGCTTTTATGGACTTGATGAACAGGGTGTTCAAGCCATACTTGGATATGTTCGTGATTGTGTTTATTGATAACATCTTGATATACTCTCGGAGCGAGAGGAACATGCCACTCATTTGAGAATAGTACCTCAGACTCTTAAGGATCGTCAATTATATGCCAAATTCAGCAAGTGTGAGTTTTTATCGGACATTGTAGCATTTTTGGTCCATTTGGTATCAAGCGAAGGAATAACGGTGGACTCTTAGAAAATAGAGGCGGTGAAGAATTAGACTAGACCGGTGAACCTTTGAGATATTCGGAGTTTCTTGGGTTTAGGTGCCTATTATTGGATATTTATTGAAGGTTTCTCATCGATTGCTGCAACTTTGACCAAATTGATCAAGAAGAAGGTGAAATTCCAATGGTCAAAGCCTTGTGAGAAGAGCTTCCAAGAGTTGAAGACTCAACTTGCTTCAGCACCGGTGTTGACCCTACCCGAGGGTACCGATGGGTTCGTAGTGTATTGTGATTCTTCAAGGATCGGACTTGGGAGCGTATTGATGCAGCACGGGAAAGTCATAGCATATGCCTCTAGACAACTAAAAGTTCATGAGAAGAATTACCTGACCCATGATCTCGAATTGGCCGCGGTGGTGTTCGCATTGAAGATATTGCGACATTATTTGTATGGGGTCCATTTGGATGTGTTTACGGACCACAAGAGCTTGCAATATCTGTTTACACAGAAGAACCTTAATCTACAGAAAAGGAGGTGGTTGGAGCTACTCAAAGACTATGATATTAGTGTGCTTTACCATCCGGGCAAGGCTAATGTAGTATCGGACGCCCTTAGTAGACTCTCTAGGGAGAGTGTGTCTCATGTGCATTAGGGTAAGATGGAGCTGGTGAAAGATGTACATCGACTTGCAAGGTTAGGAGCTAGGTTGATTGACTCGACCGATGGCGGTATTGTGGTGCAGAACGGATCAAAATCATCCTTGGTGACTGCTGTGAAAGCTAGACAAGATGAGGACTCGATTTTGGTAAAATTAAAAGAAGCGGTTCAAAATTAGAAGGTGTAGGTCTTCTCCAGAGGCGGAGAAGGTGTGCTTCGGTACCAAGGTCGCCTATGTATTCTAGATGTTGATGATTTGAGGAGCCGGTTGTTGTATGAGGCTCAAAGATCCAGGTATTCTATCTATCCAGGTGCCACCAAGATATACCGTGACTTACGGGAAATCTATTGGTGGAACGACATGAAGAAGGATATCGCAAAATTCGTGGCTAAGTATCCGAACTGTCAACAAGTAAAGGTTGAGAATTAGAGGTCGGGAGGCATGCTTCAGGATATTAGCATTCCTAATAGAAAGTGGGAAAAAATTAATATGGACTTCATCACAGGGTTACCGCATACTCAACGACAATATGACTCCATTTGGGTTGTGATAGACAGATTGACCAAGGCCGCCCATTTTCTACCTGTGAAAACCATAGACTCGGTGGAGGATTATTCTAAACTATATATCTGAGAGCTAGTTTGAATGCATGGAGTGTCCTTATCTATCATTTCAGATAGAGGTACTCAATTTACCTCTCAATTTTAGAGGTCGTTTAAAAAAAGGGCTTGGTACTCAGGTTAAGCTCAGCAAAATGTTTCACTCGCAAATGGATGGTAAAGTGTACTGGACAATCCAGACTCTCGAGGACATGTTGAGATCATGAGTGATTGACTTCAAAGGTAGCTGGGATGAGCATTTTCCTTTTATCGAGTTTGCATACAATAACAACTATCATTCCAGTATCCGGATGGATCTATTTGAAGCTCTCTATGGGCAGAGGTATATGTCGCCCATTGGATGGTTTGAGGTTGGTAAAGCGGCGATGATAGGACTAGATTCGATTCACGAGGCTATGGAGAAGGTTCAGTTGATAAGGGACAGGTTGGAAACTGTCCAGAGTTGCCAAAATTTCTATGCTGACATGAGAAGGAGAGACTTAGAATTTGAGGTCGATGATTGGGTATTTCTGAAGGTGTCTCCCATGAAAAGAGTGATGAGGTACTGAACGCATTGGCAAGGTCGCCTATACATTGGAGTTGCCCTCAGAATTAGCTTCTGTGCATCCTGTATTCCATGTGTCGCTCTTGAAGAAGTGTTTGGGTGATCCAGCTCTAGTTGTCCCGGTGGATAGTGATCACGGGCAAAAATATCATGCACGTGATAAGCTTTCTAACTTAAATTAGCCTTGTTGTCTAAATTATTTTTATACATTTTCATGTAATTTTATATAAATGTGAAGATATGTGCTAACCAACATGATTAGCCTTTGTTTTGTAGGTTTTGATGACTTTTGAGGA
>JACEIK010000179.1:440514-450994 GCA_018107945.1 Datura stramonium | reverse complement strand
AGGTTTTACCCTGTAGTCCAGTCCCTGTAGGTTCGACATTCCGGTTCTTAAAAAGGGTCACTATATTACTTGTACAACCCGTACACTTGCGGGCTCATCAGATAGTGTTGGTGTAAAAGACAGCCTCAGTTATGAGGAGGTTCTAGTAGAAATACTGGATCGTCAGGTTCGAAGGCTAAGGAACAAGGAAGTAGCTTCAGTTAAAGTATTATGGAGGAAAAAACGTGTTGAGGAAGCTACGTGGGAAGCCGAAGTGGATATGATGGCTAGGTACCCACATTTATTCTCTACCGACTTAGTTCCAGCTTGAGGTATCAGTTTTGACCTAAAACTCTATATAGTTTCATGTTCAGTTCATGTGCCCAAGTTTCCTTTATGTGTGTGGGTGTATGTATGATTCGTGAATTCCATTCAGCTATGTATCTTGAATCTGAGGTAGTCATTCTGTCAGTTTTCGGTATAAATGATCAGTATTTGGATGTGACGATTGCGTTTCTATACTTTTCTATGTGTTTCCAACATTCGAGAATGAATGTTCCCAAGGGGGGATATTGTTATACCACAAGAGCCCAAAGATCGGATCTAGGAGTTGAAACGGAGAAAAAGTTGAAATCTAGCACCAGGCACAGAACGAGTCGTGAGATGACTCGTGAGGGCAGCCCACGAGTCGTGATGAGACTCATGGGAAGGCCAAGTGAGGAGTTTAAAAATTCAAGAAAGGGGTTCCCACGGACGTGACCACCACTCATGGTTAGACCCCACAGGTCATTAGGTCAGTCGTGGGGTGGGTGAGTAAGAAAAGAGATGAAGGGAGGCAGTGCACTCAACGGGAAGATCCCACAAGTCGTGATCAGGCCCTACAATTCTTGGGGTGAGTCATGACTAAGAAGGGAGTAAACGTTGTTGAGGATGAGGATGTGTACTTGACGGACGACTCCACGAGTCGTGTCCCAGGGTAACGAGTCGTTAGGTCCCTCGTTGGGTCCATCTGACAATTATTTTCTGCGAATTTAGTAAGGTCTTTTTTGTAATTCCTATGTTCCTAGGGCCTAAACTATGTCGTTTTGAGTTATGAATAGTGAATTTTAAAGGGGTTAAGTTCATTTTAGGCCATTTTCATATTAATGCATGCAAGAGTGATAGACTAAAGAGGTGATCAAGGCTATACTTCAAGATTTTCTTCAATTCCTTCTTGGGCATTCAAGGGAGGGTTACAATCAGCCATTTGTAGGTATGTAATGTTATGAATGGGTGTTCTCGTTCACACCCATGCCCAATCTCTCCTAATTCATGAAGTTTTGTTTAAAAAATCTTATAGGGTTTTATCTTAAATCTTGTGGAATTCTAATGACTTATCAATGGGTTATTATTTTTCTTGATTTAAATCATATTGTATAAATTCTGATCAGATTCTACAACTATTTTGATTATAAATTTAATAATTTTGATTTCTACTAAATTACACCTAATAATGCATGTTCTATGATAAATAGAGTTATGATCTTTACCATAATTATTGACATTCATAAACCCATAATGATTTATGAGTTATAATATGGATTTATTCAAATGCCCATTATGAACTTATGATTTACAAATATATACATGATCTACAAGTATGCATGAATCCCATAATTTACTAATTATGTTTTTGGCCGACTCACGGGCCTTACCCTCATGGCTAGCTCACGTATTTACAAGCATGTTTATGATTATAATGATTTAACTAGCCCATAAATTTCATGTATATTATACTATGAGCATTATATACATTTTGGGAGTAGTATTTAACACTGAGTAGGTTCGGGGCCCAAATTTTGCCCCAAATCTCAGAACTACGTGCCACCGTAGTACATGATGGGACCTTCCTTGTGACTATCCCCTTTTTCCCAAATGGGACGTTTCATGTGTGATATCACGCCCTTCATGGTTCTACCATTGGCAAGGTACGAACACCCTCCCGACTAGGGATTTATAGGTCGGGCTCCATGTGTGCTCATATGGGGTATGTTAGTTATAAGAATTTCTCATTGTTCCTCATGATTTATGCATGTTTATGATTATGCATATTGGCTCAAGTCATGTTCAACAAAGCTTGTCTCTTATGATGATGATTACGAGTGAATTACGAATGTTTTGAAAACCTTGATCCTTATGTTAGCGTATGCTACTTATGTTATGAGCATTTTGACCCACGCTTAATATCATATATGAGATTTTATGTATTTTAAATGTCCCTTTTACTTACCTTGCATACTCGGTACATTCCATGTACTGACCGCATACTCTATGTTGTATCATTTCATTATACAGGACCCGGCTCTCAGGGTCAACCCCGTCATTAGTTCATTTTAGACTTTAACATCCAACCTTTTTATGAGTCCTCATTCTCTGAGTACCATATGTTTTAGATATTGATGTCCCTTTTCAGTTTTGCTGGGTTAGTTGGGGATATTATCCTATCAACCCATTTGATACGATAGAGGCTTTCAGACTAATTGTAGTACTTAGTTGTTATGTATTTAGTACGTTTTGCTTACCATGCTATGTCATGATATGTTTACGTTTCTGTTGTATCTTCAGGTTAAGTAATCCACTTTATGATAAGGAGTTAGATTAATGTTCATGCCATGGGTCGACTTGGAGTCTGTTGGGTCTCCTCATCCCGTGTCTCGATCCAGGCCTATGTTCGGGTTGTGACATAAGAATTAAGTCAGAACTTCTTATATGGAAGTGTTTTGAGAGTCTAAGGACCTAAAGTAACTATGTTCTAAGACTCATCAGAGCTGACTTATCTGAAAGTGTCTTAACGGTCTAAGGAACGACTAACAAGCTGCTAAACTAATATTTACTGAGGTTACTGAGATTCTCAAAGACTGAGAATATTCAAACTGATCAGTTGACCTTTCTGATGAATACTAATATACGGACGATATTATTGTGACTGGGCAAGCTGAAAATGACTGTATAGCACAATTTTACATTTCCTAAGAACTAATCTGCTATACATTACAATTCATGCTATCTTAAGACATTATTAGTTAATAAATAAATTCTATGATAAATCCTGCCAGGTTAAAGTTCATGTGAGACATATTGTATAATTGAAAATACTATTATAAGCATGTAAGAATTCTTGTCATGGTAGTCTGACATTATATAGGAAGTAGGGGGAACTTCACAATGAAAGAAAATTCCTACATCATGATCTCTATAAATACTATAAAGCTAGCATTATCTGAAAACTTTGGGACACAAGGGTGAAAGGATACCCTTTTTGGAGTCCCACATACCTGGATGAAAATTCCCAAAGAAAATACTTGAGAATATATGAAGAAGATTGAAACCGTTGTTCTTGCCTAAAACATTCTATCTGAGTTTTCATGGAGGAATTCTAAGAGTATGAGGTGAGAATGAGGGGGAATGTCGTGCATCCCTCTAAATCTTTTAAATACAATCCCAAAACAACATAGTTTAGGCATTAAAGCAGAGGGAAGATACAAATATGTCCCTAAGAAAAAGTCTGGAAAACTACATGTTGGAACCCAATGGGTCACACAATGAGTCGTTGGTTGAGAGCATGACTTGTTGTGACTTGTCCTTGGTCCTGGGTCTCAAAATCCCAGTCATTGGAACTGGAAAATGGAAAAGAATAATGATCTGTTAGGTGAACCAAGGAGTCGTTGGTTTCACTCGTTGTCTTTTGGAAGAATTCCGTGTTTTTGGACCTCCATATAATGGGTCCCCAAACGATTCTTCATGAAACAAAGGGCTCATTCCACTACTTGTTAAGCCTCTCTGAGAATCAGTCCATACATCACACCAAATGATTCGCCTAATGTCCTATCATCTCGACTCATTGTTAATACTATAAATTTCCCATTCGGCTACCCTTCCAAGACAACAACTCACTTTTTGAGTCATGAAGTGGCACCACTACTCATCCACCAACTCGTTAAGTCCCCAAGAGATCCCAACCTTTTACCAAATGATGCACACACGATGGGTCAGTGAACGACTCATCGGGTCACATAATAAGACACTCCACCACTCATTTTGTGACCTGGTGCAACTTTTTCTGATTTCTCCACTTCAGTTCTTAGGTCTAAAATTAGGGTCTTTTGGGATGTTACAATATCTCCGCTTTGGGAACATTTGTCCTTGAATATAGGATAAACATACTCGAAGGCTGGGAAGAAAACTGAAATTTCAAAACTGAACAACTATAGCTGAAAACTAACGGAGTGACTGACTCCAGACTAGGATACATGACTGGACTGTAATAGACATAATAACTAAACTTATGCAACTAGGGTAAAGATTAAATCATGGATAGAGCTGATAAGTGCAGGACTGAATAGGGTACTGAGGAAGAATTTAGTACCTGATGCTGAAACTAAGATGGAAGGGAACAGGTGAGGGTATTTAGCCATCATGTCTGCTTCTACTTCCTACATAGCTCCCTCAACTATCTAGTTCCTCCATAAGACCTTTACTGAGGCGACCTCTTTGTTTCTCAAATTAAGAACCTGATAGTCTAGAATCTAAACTAGAAAAGGTTGTCCTTTATCCCAACATTCTTAGAGGTACAATGAAGGTCAGGTCACCGATGCATTTCTTCAACATGGACACATGGAAGACTGGGTGCACCGATGCTAACTCTACAGGATACTCCAACTCGTAAGCCACATTGCCAATACGTCTTGGGATTTTGTGAGCGGCAATACACTTGGGACTGAGCTTTCCTTTTTTGTTGAATCTCATTACCTCTTTCTCCTTTCTCCTTATGTTTTCATATGATTTCAATTGACTCTGAGATGTTTCCAAGCATTCCCCGATAAGTTGAAGCTTCTTCATGGCCTCATGTACTAAATTAGGTCCTATTAATGTAGCTTCACCAACCTCGAACCACCCTATAGGAGACCGGAACCTTCTACCATATAAGGCCTCAAACAGGGCCATCTACATATTGGAGTGGTAGTTGTTATATGAAAACTCAATGAGAGGTAGATGATCATCCCAAATTCCCTTGGAATTGATTACGCAAGCCCTCAACATATCCTCCAAAGTCTGAATAGTCCGCTCAGCCTGTCAGTCTGTTTGTGGATGAAAAGTTGTGTGGAGCTTTACCTTTATACCAAGTCCCTTCTGAAATTACTTCCAGAAGTGTAAGGTTAACTAAGTACCCTTATCTGAGATGATGGACAATGAAACCTCATGTATTCTGTCTAACTCCCGAATGTACAATCTAGCATAATCCTCTACAGAGTATGTGATCTACACTGGTAGAAAATTTGCCGACTTATTCATTCGGTCTACAACTACCCAAATGGAGTCATGCTGTCGACAAGTACGAGGTTCGCCTATGATAAAGTCCATATTCACTTATTCTCACTTCAAAGTAGGAATACTAATATCCTGAGTCATACCCCAGGTCTCTGATGTTCAATCTTGACATGCTGACAATTTGGACACTTAGCCATGAATTCTGCAATGTCCTTCTTCATACCGTTCCACTAGTAGACTTCCCGTAGATCACAGTACATATTTGTGGCTCCTGGGTGGATGGAGTACCTAGTGCTATGAGCTTCCATTAGTAACCACTGCCTCAAATCGTCCACATCTAGAACAAACAACCTGCCCTGGTAACGGATTACACAATCTCCCTCTTTGTAGAATGCTTCTTCCTCTTTTCTTAGAACCGCTTCCTTCAACTTAAGTACAATGGGGTCTTCATCCTACTTTGACTTAACCTCGACTACTAGTGAGGATTCTAATGCACTCTAGAATACAACTCCACCCTTTGTTGAATCAACTAACTAAGCCCCTAGCTGAGCCAACATATGGATATCCTTTGCCAGTTCCTTTTTACTCTCTTCAACATAAGCAACACTTCACATAGATCTCCTACTAAGGATATAAACAACTACATTGGCCTTGCCTAGGTGATACAACATGCTCATATCATATTCCTTCAATAACTCTAGCCATCTTCTCTGTCAAAGATTCAAATCCTTTTGAATGAACACCTACTATAAAATCTTATGATTAGTGAAAACATCAGCATGAACTCCGTATAGATAGTGTCTCCAAATCTTCAATACGAACACCATTTTATCTGATTCAAGATCATGAGTTGGATAATTCTTCTCATGAACTTTGAGCTGTCTGGAAGCATAAGCTATGACTTTGTCATGTTGCATCAGAACGCAACTACGGCCAAGTCTGGAGGCATCATTATAGACCAAAAACCCTTCTAAACCTTATGGTAGAGTCAAGAATGGGGCTGCAGTGAAGCGAGTCTTAAGCTCCTAAAAGCTCTTCTCACATGTATCCTTCCACTAAAAATTCACCTTCTTCTAAGTTAATTTTGTCAAAAGGGAGGTGATGAGTTGGTAATTCACCAATTCATTAGGCTCTAAAACTTGAGTTTTCGTTTCGTTCTTGAGTTGATTATTTGGATTTTATGCCCTTTTTGCTTTCATTGTGTGCAGATGGCTAAATGTGAAGATAAGAGCAAAAATGGAGTAAAAAAGAGGGAAGTGAGGGTGAATCAGCGAATCGCAGACATAAATCGGTGAAACGCCGGCTAAGGGATCTCACTGCCAAATAGGAGTAATTCCACCGGCGGTTCACGATTTTCCAGTGGCGAGTTTCAAGTCCAGTTGCCGAATGATACTCAAAAGTTTTGGAAAATGGCCTGAAGACCCGGAGGTTCACGGTTTCAGATCGACAAAATGCAGGGTAAATGGATGGTGCTCACTGGAATTTTGTGGAGATGCAGAAAAGACACCCGGTGGTTCACGAATTATAATCGGCGAGCCCCCTGCTCCATAACGGTTCTCACAAGGGTATAATCATCCAACACTGAAAAAGAGATGAAAAGTTCCCTACTTTTCAGGGTATAAATAGAGATAAAGTACTTTGTACTTAGATATGCAAAGAGGAAGGTAGAAATGGAGAATTTAAAGAGAGAAAAAAACTTACATTACATCATCTTTTCTCTTCTCAGCAAAAGAACATTCTCTTAGCTGAAAGAAGGGGATTTTGAGTGAAAATTGTGGAAAGTACTCTGTTCTATTTCCTCTTGTACTAGTAAGTTCATCTATTGCTGAAGATTACTTTGTGAAGTTTATTTATCTACTCTTGCTATTAAATTTTCTGATGCTATTGATGAATGTGTTTTTGAATTTCTTAAGTATGAGTAGCTAAAATCATTCACTAGAGGTGTGTGATGATGAATACCTAATTGTATTGGGTATTGCTAGAGTCATCTTTATGTTTTTCAATTAAGTGTAAATCTATTGTATTCTCTTCAATCTATTAATGAAGATCCATTGATTATGATATGGGTCTATTTCTTCTTTCTTAATTATTGCTTGCGAGAGAGTAATTAAGTATTGGAAGAGAATCTAGGAGTGGGCATTGATAAGAGATTGTGAGATTAAGCTAGGAAGAGCTTAAATTGCTTTCTCATTCCTTATTGGCAACTAATAGCTAGGAATAGTGTAGTTGCTTATCCAAATCTAGTCGGGTTGAGCCAAGTTGTGGTTAGAGTCTTATCAAAACTCTAGCAAGATTACCCACTTCCCGAGATTATATATACTTATTTAACATACAAGAAGACCTGGCATGTACCGATCTAGTAAGTATTTCATCTACACCGCACCTCTAGTATTTCACACCCTTGTTGACAACTTAGCTGATCTTGCTATTTTACTTCATTAAATCAATCAATACAATTCTCTGAATGTTTCAACTTCCCCAATTTTATTTGTTTTCATATTAAATCTACGTGGTGCAAATTAACATCAATTTCTTAATCGAAACTTGAAATTAGCATTCCCTAGTCCTTGTGGGATTCGACCCCGACACTCATCAGGTTAATTGTTTTGATGCTTCGGCCATGTATATTCTTTGAATTAGGGAATATATTTTGGACGTTATAAAAAATGGCGTTAATTATTAAGTTGAATTAGTTCCACACCACAATGGTCTCTACTAATAAAATCATGTGTGGCTCATCAGAAGTTTCGGAGGATGCTCATGAATCCCGGAAGAGGTGTCGTGTGGAGACCATCAAGCTAGTAGACAAAATGTGGCGTTGAGAAGGGAAGAAAGACACAATGTTATTAGTCATGATGAAGCAGATGTAGTTATTGGTGAACTACGTCAAGGGTTTTCATGCTAGATGTAACCAATCCAACCATGACTATGATTATGTCTACTATGGAAAACAAGATCGGAACAATGCTCGGTCAGTCGATACTAGTAGTTATGGGAGCAATGATTCAATACCATCTCATATGGAGAGTACTCTAAAAGTGGTTCTTGAAAAGGTTCTTGTAACTAAAGAGGGAGTACAAGATTTATGTAGTAAACTCTTGGATCTAACAACCACTGTAAAGAGTTATGATGTCATTATCCAATAATTGGAAGAACGGATGAACAGGTTAACATCTCATATGGCAGCGCAAGCAACAGAGAACAACATGGATCCAATGCAGGATATTGTAGAGAAGGATATATTCGCGTGAAAAACTAAGGAAGAGGTTGTTGGATAACTTGTAGTTGATGTTTTCTTGAAAGGTGAATAATTTGAGGAAGTTCACCATGTGTATAAGGAGATAAGAGATTATCCGTTCCCATCAAGAAAGTTGGACCTTGATTTGAAGAATCGTACAACCCCTCCATCATAGCCTTCTATTGTGTCCCCACCAAAGTTGGAGCTCAAACCCTTGCCCACTTACCTCAAATATACATGCCCGGGGGAGAATGAAATGCTCCCAGATATCATTTCAGAAAAACTTACTCCACTGCAGGTAGATAAACTCATCGAGGTGTTGAAAAGGCATATTCGAGCCATAGGATGGTTAATAGCTGATATCATTGGTATCCCTCTGGGGATTTGCACCCATAAGATCAATCTTCAAGAAAATTGCAGTTCGTCAGTTGAACATCGAAGAAGGTTGAATCCAACTATTCAAAGATGGTCAAGAAAGAGATTATTAAATGGCTAGATACAGGGGTGGTGTATCCCATTGCAGAGAGTAGTTGGGTTAGCCTAATGCATTGTGTACCGTAAAAAGGGGCATTACGATTATTCCTAATGAAAAGAATGAATTGATAGCTACTCGTCCAATCACAGGGTTGAGTGTTTGTATGGATTACCGTAATTTAAACTCCTGGAGAAAGAAGGATCATTTTCCAGTGCCATTCAGTCATCACATGTTGGACCGTCTAGCTTGTAAAGAGTACTATTGTTTCTTGTATGGATACTCGGGATATAATCAAATATCAATCGCACCGGAGGATCAAGAGAAAGCCACATTTACATGCCCCTATAGTACATTTTGATTCAAGGGGATTCCTTTTTGTCTTTGTAATGCCCCGGTCACATTCCAAAGGTGCATGATGTCCATATTTTCCAACATAGTGGAAGATACGATGGAAGTCTTCATGGATGACTTCTAAGTTTTGTGGAACTCATTTGATGACTACTTGACACATTTAGATGAGGGGTTAAAGAGGTATACAGAGATGAATTTTTTTCTGAATTGGAAAAAGTGTCACTTCATGGACAAAGAAGGGATTGTATTGGGACACAAAATTTCTTAAAAAGGGATTGAATTGGATCAAGCCAAAGTGGATACCATTGCTCAGCTACCTCCACCTGTAGAGGGTGTTAGTAGTTTCCTCGGGCATGTGGGTTTTTACCATAATTTCATTAAAGATTTCTCCAGTATAGCTCATCCCTATTCCGACTGTTGGAAAAAGAGGCTAAATTAAATTTTGATGAGGATTGTTTGAGGGATTTTATGGAGTCGAAGGATAAATTAATTTCCTCTCCAATCATTGTAGCACCTGATTGGTCAAAACCCTTTGAGCCATGTGCGATGCAAGTGGGGTAGCCTTAGGAGCAGTCCTTGGTTAACGATGAGAAAAGATCTTCCACCAAATTTACTATTCTAGTAAAGCTCTGAACACTGCACAAACAAACTACACAGTAACCGAACAGGAGCTCTTAGCTGTTTTGTTTGCATTTTAAAAATTTCGGGCGTACTTGCTAGAAACCAATGTGGTAGTGCACACGGACCATGCAACACTCAGGTACATCATGGAAAAAAATGCTAAACAAAGATTGATTAGGTTGGTTTTTTTATTATAGGAATTAAACTTTGAATTTAAAGACCGTAGGGGATGTGAGAATCAAGTGGCCGACCACTCGTCACACCTAGAAACTAATGGGCAGCCAGAAACACAAGAGTAGATCAATGATGTCTTTCCAGATGAGCGAATTTTAGCTACAACCCACAACCAGACACCGTGGTTTTCCGATTTTGCTAATTACTTGGCCAGCGACATTGTACCTAAAGGATTGAACTTTCAGCAAAAGAAGAAATTCATGCATGATGTTTGGAAATTATTTTGGGATGAACCTTACCTATTTCAAAGTTGTGCAGATGGGTTAATAAGGAGG
>JACEIK010000179.1:396484-420890 GCA_018107945.1 Datura stramonium | reverse complement strand
CCCATTCCACTTCCTTTCCTTCACCATTTAAAAACACCATCTATCTTCACCCCCTTCATTCCCTCACAAAGATTCACCAGCACAACTATTGGAGGTAATAACTTTGTCACTCATGCTTGCAAGGTCCTAATCACATTGGTAATATTTTGGTATACTCATAATTATCATGTTTGATTTTGCTTCTTTATTGTATGTGTCTGGATGTTGTTTTGTGGTGGTCACTTCGTATCCAGGCGTGCCCAATGATGGGTTGATTTAAACCTTTCTTATTGGCAAACTTGTCTTTTTGTTCCGGAAATATGAGTGTGTTTTGTTAGCTGTTATATTGCGGTGTTTTGGTGGACAACTAAATCCAAACCGGCGACTAGCGAATATTTAGTGGTGGTTCGCAGGCAAAACGCCAAGGATTCCCTCTTTTTTTCCTTCACTGTGCCAATCGGCGAATCATTGGCGACAAGCGAAATTCAACTGCCTCTCACTGATGAGTCACCAATGACACCTGAGCTTCTGAAAATTTTAGTTAAATTCTTCTGTTTGCCTTAGTTTTGAGTCACACACTATGGCCCATCACTAACCTATGTTTTGGAGCATCATGTCTATCTCTCAGCACTCTCATGCAGGTCAAGCATTAGTGCCCACAACTACCCCTCAAGATACGTTTGGATTGAAAGGTATGGAGGAGTTTTACATAGATTTCAAGGAAAAACGTGTCATCCATGTAGAAGCTCAGTTTGATGCAGACTTTTTCAAGACTGCATATCCAGATATCTATCACTAGATTGGGATACGCGATTGAGGTCCATTTACTCTACTAGTTTACCCATATCTTCCAGAGCTGGTGTGGGAATTCTATGCGTCATACAGGGCAAGGAAACAACTAATGAAGCGAAGGGGCAGCACTGAAGCAGGCTTGTGCCTTACATCGTTATGGGTGCGAGGACAAGAGGTGCCTGTAACTCTAAAAGCAATCAATTCAATTTATTGGGACGAGCCAATCCCATCTCATCCAACATTCCGCAAAAAATGTGGAGAACAAAGAAGCTCAATTCCAATGGGTAGCCAACCCGATTACACAAGGTCAACCACAATGGGCCATCTTTAAGGGCCTCATTCATCGGCATGAATTAAAATTTGAAGAACGTATGTGGTTAGATTTGGCTCTCTAAATACATCGAAATTCCCAATTGAAGTGTCCATTCACCTTTCTTGCATAATGGATCATGTACACATCAATGTGGGGGAAATTATTGCTAATCAATTCAAATGCAAGGCCAAGAAATAAGATACCCCATTGCCATTTCCTAACTTGATATGTATGTTACATATGCGGGCAACTTATCCTTTGTTCTGGCCATTGGATAGGAAGGTACAAGCAAACAGTGTGATTACATTGGCAACCAGAACCAACAAAGGGGCTACAGCTCTAAAGAGAGCAAAGTTTACAAGGAAAATGACCTTATCATAATCTTCGGCACCCACTCACACAACAATTTCACCACTCCACACAACCGAACCTCAAAATTCTCCACCTCCTGATTTTCTTAACATCACACAAAGTGCCAAAATGCATGAGAACCAACTAGTGCGGTTAGCCAAAGCTCTTCCTACCATGATACAGGGTGCCCTCAAGAAAGCCTTGCAGCCTACTAAAGACCTATTGGCTAGCCTATCCTCTATGGTTGATGTACTTGAATGCAAAATGGGTACGTTAAAACACGAGGTGGCTTCTCTCACTACACCGTCATCTATTCCCCAACCAAATCCTTGTGAACCTGAGGCGGTTCCCGAAGCACCCAGAAGCCCAACAGATGATTGGTGGGTAGGCTATGACAGTGAGTCCGAACTAGTGTCCGATGAGGTACCCTATAATAGTTGCCCTCCTCCACCTCCAATGAGTTCGGTATATGATGTCGACCCTTCTTGGACACCCGGGGGAGTGGCAACGACGTCGTACCATGAGCTTCACACTTTACCAGACAATTGGGTGGTGCAAGGCCCAGGGAAACCTCTATCCCATCCACCGGATCCTCAGTAACCAACAGCCGAAGAGACAACTTCTTTGCAGTTTGATGCTGCCATATATACCTAGAGACCGCGGTCCAATCACTAACTCAATCAGGAAGCATCTCCTACTTGCTTATCTTTTCTTTGGATACATTAGGGGCAATCTCTGTTTTTAGTTTGGGGTTGGGTTGATTCTTGTTCATTGGATTTTGAAATTTCTGGGGGCCTAAAAATGTTCTTAATGGTTGATGACTAGTGACTAAATGGGGTCTTGGCTCTGAATTACAAAATATTGATTAAAAATCTTGATTGAAATGACCCCAAAGTCTTGTTCTTTTGTCTCCATTGTAAATAGTAGTGTAGTAATTGAAACTCTGAGGGTTTTCTTTTGACCACGGTTCTTTTTCAAGGAGCATTCTTTTAGTTTGGTTAATTTTTTATCGAACCGAGTTTGTTTCCCCTGATGATGGACTGAGTGACACCATTCTTAAAGGAAAATGCCATGTTGCTTTGAGTCTTTTGTGAAGGTTTTTTGAGAGGCACCACCGAATTTTTTTTTGTTGAAATGGAATTTCAAAAACAAGGGCATGAGAATTAAGGTAATGAGCAAGGGTTGATACCACATCATTACATTCTTTGTCATACATTATAAATTCCCTATTTGACTTATGATGTTTTCTTTCTTTGATGCCCTAGTTTGGTGTTTTGTGTTGAGAATGACTCTTGTGGACCCTTTAAGGGTTGTTCCTTGTGTGGTGAGGACATTTTTTAGGGATCTCATGCATTACATGTTGTCTAGAACTTGCCCAAAATATGATACAAGGCGAAATCATACATGTAGTTTCCCCAAGAACATGAGTTTAGGCTTTCCTCTGTCTAGTCACTTCACCCATATGCCCTCCATGAGCATCAATATTGTTATCCAATATTGAGCCTTAAACCCTTTCTTTGGCAATCACATTACAAGCCTTAAGACCATTCTTAATACATCTTTTTGTCTCCCAATCTCCCTGATGCTAGTGATAAGATAAGTAATGAAATGAGGCTTAGAGCATAAGAAAGAGGGAATGATAAAAACATTTGTGAAAGATGAGGCAAAAGCCTATGTTTGGGGGTATGCTAAACAAAGGGGGAAGATAAGAATCATAGTGTGAAGGGAGCACTGCCTTTTGTCAAAACTGCACCAAAGGATAAATCCAAAAAGAAAAAAGACAATTCGTGTGAATTGGTATTCCCTATTGATGTGATAAGGCTAGTTGTGAAAGCAAGGGGTTATATAAGGGGGAGTGTTGGAAAAATGAAAGTCATCAACAAGGAAAGAAGGGAAAGAAGGTTAAGTGAGTGGAATTGATGTAAGGTATATCACAAAAAGCATTTGGGAGGATCTAGTCACTATAGCCAAATGTTCATCCTACCCTCACCTCGAGCCTACATCATAATCCGCAAGTCCTAAATGATTCTAGGTGCTGCTACTCTACATTAGTGGAAAATTAAATGAAGGGCAAGCCTATGGGTCAAGTGTATGCATGAAGATATCTTTTGGGAGAGTGAGTGTGAGTGTCTCTTCCAATTAATACCTTGTGTGCATTCAAATGATCGCATGACCAACAGAATAGAGATCCTTATTGTGGTGAGTGGCATCATTTCTTTTTAGGGATGCAAGAGCATTCAAAGTTAAGGTGGACATGGGGCAAGGAGTGTAAACTCTAATGCAAGCTTTGAATTTTCAGTGATTATAACTTGAGATGCTATGTGTGTTACCTGGTTGAGCAATGCCCTTGTATTGATAAATAATTTCATTCATAAACTTTGCTTGATAGAAAGTGGTTGCCTGCTTGAAATATCTTCATAATTTTGGTCTTTTGGGGTATGTTATTCTTCTTATTTTTTTCGGTGAGCATGGTGAGTAATTTTGGGTTGTCATAGTCCAGGTGATCGGCGAGGTCTAATTCTGAAGAGAGGTGGTACATTCCTCAATAGTTGAGTATTGCATTACTTGAGGACAAGCAATGATTTAAGTTTGGGGGTTTGATGAGTTTGTAATTTACCAACTCATTAGGCTCTAAAATTTGAGTTTTTTTCGTTCTTGAGTTGATTATTTGGATTTTATGCCCTTTTTGCTTACATTGTGTGCAGATGGCTAAAAGTGAATAAAAAAGCAAAAATGGAGCAAAAAAGAGGGAAGTAAGGGTGAATGGGCGAGTCGCAGACATAAATCAGCAAAACGTCGGCCAAGGACCGAATCTCATTGCCTCAGAGGAGTAATGCAATTGGCGGTTCGTGACTTGCCAGTGGCGGTTTGCAACTTGCAAGCAGCGAGTCACAGGTCTTGTCGTCGAATGATAATCAAATGTTTTGGAAAATGGCCTGAAGACCCGGCGGTTCACGGATTCGGATCGGCGAAACATCGATGAATCACCTGTGCTCACTAGAATTTAGTGGAGATGCATAAAAGACACCCGGCTGTTCACAAATTATAGTCGGTGAACCGCCGGTGTTGCCGTCGACACCAGAATGGTGCTCGTAAGGGTATAATCGTCCAACACTGAAAAGAAGATATTTTTTAAAGTGCCCTACTTTTCAGGGTATAAATAGGGATAAAGTACTATGTACTCAGATATTCATAGAGGAAGATAGAAATGGAGAATTTGAAGAGAGAACAAAAGCTTACATCACATCATCTTTTCTCTTTTCAGCAAAAGAACATTCTCTTAGCTGAAAGAGGGGGATTTTAAGTGAAAATTGTGGAAAGTACTCTGTTTTATTTCCTCTTGTACTAGTAATTTCAGCTATTATTGAAGATTATTTTGTGAAGTTGATTTATCTACTCTTGCTATTAAATTCACTGATGCTATTGATGAATGTTTTTTTGAATTTCTTAACTATGAGTAGCTATAATCACTAACTAGAGGTGTATGATGATGAATACCTTATTTGATTGGGTATTGCTAGAGTCATCTTCATGTTGTTCAATTAAGTGTAAATCTATTGGATTCTCTTCAATCTATTAATGAAGATCCATTGATTATGATATAGGTCTATTTTTTCTTGCTTGGTTATTGCTTGAGAGAGAGTAATTAAGTATTAGAGGAGAATCTAGTAATGGGCATGGATAAAAGATTGTGAGATTAAGCTAGGAAGAGCTGCAATTGCTTTCTCATTCCTTATTGGCAACTAATTGCTACGAGTAGTGAAGTTGCTAATCCAAATCTAATCGAGTTGAGCCAAGTTGTGGTTAGAGTCTTACAAAAACTCTAGAAAGAGGTAGTTAATAGGATGAGAAGCTGAGATTACCCACTTCCCAAGATTATTTATAGTTATTGAACTTACAAGATGACCAGGCATGTCCCGATCTAGTTAGTATTTCATCTATGCTAGCCCTCTAATATTTCACGCCCTTGTTGACAACTTAGTTTATCTTTTTATTTTACTTCACTAAATCAATCAATACAATTCTCTGGAAGTTTCAACTTCCCCAATTTTATTTGTTTTCATATTAAATCTACGTGGTGCAATCTAACATCAATTTCTCAATCAACACTTGAAATAGTCCTCATGGGATTCGACCTCGACACTCGTCGTGTTACTTGTTTTGATACTTCGGCCGTGTATATTCTTTGAATTAAGGAATATATTTTGGACGTTATTCGGAGGCAATGGAGGAGAACCCTTTAACAAACTATCTGTAATAACCAGCTAAACCAAAGAAACTGCTAATATCTGATGGAGAAATGGGTCTTGGCCAATTCTTGACTGCCGCTATCTTCTAAAGATCAACCTGAATACCATCTTTGGAGACCATATGGCCGAGTAAGGCAACGAATTTAAGTTAGAATTAACACTTGCTGAATTTGGAAAACAACTACGATCCCTGAGAGTCTACAAAACTATTCTCAGATTATTTGCATGATCCTCCTCTGTTCTGGAGTAAACTAGGATATCATCTATAAAGATGATAACAAGCATGTCCAAGTACCTCTTGAATACCCTGTTCATTAGATCCATAAAGGATGTAGGAGCATTGGGTAGCTAAAACTTCATAGTAACTATACTGAGTCCCGAAGGTTGTTTTTAGAATGTCACATTCTCTAACTCTGAGCTGGTAGTATCCTAATTTGAGGTCTATCTTAGAGAAAAAACTGGCTCCCTGAAGCTGATTGAACAAGTCATCAATCCTAGGTAGATGATACATTATTGACTATAATCTTGTTCAGTAGACAGTGGTCGATGCACATTCTGAGTGTACCGTCTTTCATTCGCACGAATAGAACTGGGGCACCCCATGGAGAGATACTGGGCCTGATGATGACCTTGTCTAGACAGTCTTTTAGCTGTTCTTTCAACTCCTTAAGCTTAGCTGGAGACATTCTATAAGGAGGAATAGAGATAGGCTCAGTATCTGAAAGAAGATCTATGTAAAAGTCTATTTCCCACTCGGGAGGGACTCTGAGAAGATCTTCGAGAAACACTTTAGGAAATTCACTTACAAATGAAATTGATTGAAGTTTTTGGGTCTCGGAACTAGATCTTTGACCCTAAGCAGGTGATAGATGTACCTCTTAGCAATCATCTTCCTAGTCTTAAAGTACGAAATGAAGTGACCCTTAGGCGTTGAAGTACTACCCTTCCACTCTAGGAATGGTTCATTAGAAAACATAAACCTGATGACCCTGGTTCTGCAGGAAACTAAAGCATAACAAGAATGCAACTAGTCTATGAAAAGGATGAGGTATCGACCATATCTGGCTCTACTAGATCAATTGAGGTGACTTTATTCAACACAGTGACCGACAATTTCTATACACTCAGCTAGCTCTAACTGATTCACCAATTGGAGTAGAAACTAAAAATAGTTTTTAGAGTATTTCTGGACTAATATCAAACAGGACTGCAATGTAAGGAGTCACTTACCAACGAGAGTAGAAACTAAAAATGGCTCTTAGAGGATTTTTGGACTAAAATCGAACTGGACTGCAATGTAATGAGTCACGAAGAAAAGTGTGGCTCCTGGATCTTGTAAAGCACATACATTAGTGTGGAAAAGGAATAATATACTAGTAACCACATCAGATGAGTTCTCCTGATCCTGATGGGAAGATAAAGTATAGAAACGGTTCTAGCGCTGACCGCTACTTTTACCTGAGGTGGTGCCTTACTAGGCTGGACGTCTTGGAGGAGCTACTAACATGGTGGATTAGGCCTTCCCGTCCTGCTGACGGGCAGTCCCTGAATCTATGACCTACCTCGCCACACCCAAAACAACCATCATTTCCCAAACTACACTTCCCCGGATTATTTATGCAACACGTATGACATTCTGGAAAAGTGCAGCTACTGGAGCATTGTTCTGTGACTAGAAGCCTGATGTCCCACCCCTCTTATCTTTGCGGGACCTGGAAGATGGATCACTAGTAGAGGAAGGTGGTAGAGGCCTTTGTTTCTACTGGGGTTGATTACCACCTCCTGACCTCTGTTGGGAATAATTGAATTGACCGACTCTGGCCCATGTACAATCCCTCTCTTTCTCCTTCAGCTTTTCTACCTCTATTTGCTGCTCATGAATGATGAGACATGAGAGGTCTACGTCTTTGAAAATTATGGGGGTCTTGTATTCCTTGACCATAATGACTGAGACTCCATTAACGAACTTAAGTATGTGAGCCCTAGGCTCATCAACCATTTCTGGAGCATGTCTTAACAACTAAGTGAACATCAATGCATATTCCTGTACTATCATGTTGTTTTTCCTTAGACATAAATTTAGCAGCCTTAGTTTCCCTTAAATCTTGGGGAAAGAACCTGTCCAGGAATGCTGTAATGAACTCAGTCCATTCCACCGTACATGCACCGTTATGCCTTCCTTCCATTACTTGTACCATATGTGAGCTACCCCTTTTAGTTAGTAGTCAGCCAGATCAATATTTTCTATGGAAGTGACACCCATGTCTTGGGTGATCTTTTACACTTTGTCAATTAATTCTTGCCGATCTTCTCAACTTTAGACCTGTGCAATACTTGGGGATTCATCCGAGTAGAATCTCGGATCCTGGAAGTAGTTGTGGATCCATCTATATTTACTGGCACCACAACATGCTGATTGACCTGATTGGTCGTTGCCTGGGCCAGCATCTGAATTGCTACCCGAAATTCTACGTGGGACACCTGGTCATCCTGAGGAGCTGCAGAAGCTGATGGGGCTGGCCCGTTAGCATTTTCGGTCCTCCTTCCATTTCCTATTTGGGGAGCCATCGTTGTCTTAAAAGGGTAGAGCACGAGTTAGGAGAACATATTAGAGTTTAAAACTCTATGCACAATAAGAATCATGAATAGAGGGAATTTTTCCTTAGAATGCCTCGTAGCCTTCCCCTTATAAGTGTAGCAAATTTCACACCCACGAAAAGGACTCTACTTGACGTGGCTTTCAGACATCCTAGCACACTCTAAACCTGATGCTCTGCTACAAATTTTATTACGACCCGAGTCTATATCCTTGGCGCGACATGGTACATAGAGTCACAAGTAACCCTAAGAAAACCCTGGTAGAGCATATGATACTAAAACTGACTTACTAAAATGATAATTATAGAGTGAAAGATTATAAAGAATTAATTGTTACTGAATAAATGACAAAAATCTGAAATAGTTTAAAAAATCTAGCTGAGTCTAAAAAATTGTGTGAAAACTTTCTATAATGAACTGATGAGTTGCTGGAACAAACCCCCAGTTAATTCTAATATCTAAACTAAAATAATAAAATACAATAAACTAGAAATGGGACCCTAGCGCTTAATAGATGGGGACTCACAATAGAAACTAGTGGCATATCGCTGAGAGGATCTAACCGTGGTGCTGAGGCTGGGTACCTGAGTCTATATCATAAATCTATATGGCATTAGAAAATGTGTCAATACTGAAAAGTATTGAGTATGATAGAAGGAACTAAAACATACATATACTAAATAATAGCAAACTGCATTGAAATACTATAAAAATAAACTACAATCAGAAGAGACTAAATTGGGCTTGAAATCATAATTGAACTGGATTGGACTGTACTGTGGTATACTGTGGGAGAGACTATAACTGACATATAACTACATGAGCTAAATGTGGAGTCTAATGTATACCCCCATCGGAGAAGGCCCACTATACCTTGCCAGGGTATATTAGCTGAACTGAGTGATCACTGTCTAGAGCACATTCGAGCTAAAACCTATGGTGGCAATGTAGTTCTCAGAACCTGAGTGCGCTAAACCCTATCCCTCTCGGTGATAATTTCTACTCCCAATGGAAGTCCTAACTGTGTTGATAGCTCGAAACTGATGTCCTAAGACTTAAGGAAAAACTACTTATTTGGAAGTTTTCTTAGAGTCTATGGACCTGAAAGTAACTATGTTCTAAGACTCGTCAGAGTTGCTTTATTTGAAAGTGCCGTAATGGTCTAAGGAACGACTAAAAGGCTAATAAACTAATATTTACTGAGGTTAATAAGATTCTCAAAGACTGACAATTGTCAAACTAATTAGCTGACATTTCTGAAGAATACTAGTATACTAACTATATTAATATGACTAGGCAAGCGGAAAATGATAAAAGATACTGTATAGAACTATTGCACATTTCCTAAGAATGAATCTGGTATACGTTCCAACTCATGTTATTTTAAGACATTATTAGTTTATAAATGAACTCTTTGATAAATCATGCCAAGTTCAATTCAAGTGAAACATATTGTATAACTGAAAATACTATGATGAGCAAGTAAGAATTCTAGTCATGATAGTCTGACATTATAGAGGAAGTAAGGGGAATTTCACAATCAAAGAAAGTTCCTAAATCATGATCTCTAGAGGTACTGTAAAGCTAGGGTTTTCTAAAAATTTTGGGACACAAGGGTGAAAGGATACCCTTGTTGGAGTCCTACATGCCTAGAGGAGAATTCCAAAAGAAAATCCTTGAGAATATGCAAAGAAGATTGAAATCCTTGTTGTTTCCTGGCCCTCTCTGCCGGAGTTTTCACGGAGAAATTCTAAGAGTGTGAGGTGAGAATAAGGGAGGAATGTCGTGCATCCCTCTAAATACGTGAAATATAATCCCAAGAAATGTAGTTTTGGCATTAAAATAGAGGGAAGTTACAAAATCGTCCCCAAGGAAAAGTCTAGAAAACTATCCATCGGGACCCAATGGGTCACACAATGAGTCAATGGTTGAGAGCATGAATCGGTGTGACTATTCCTTGGTACTGGGTCTCAAAATCCCAGTCACTGGAACTAGACAACATATGGGAACAACGACCCATTAGGTGAACCATCGAGTCGTTGGTTTCACTAGTTGTCTCTAGTAAGAAATTCCACATTTTTGGACCTCCACATTACGGGTCCCCCAATGATTTATAATGAAACTAAAGGCTCTTTCCACTACTCATTAAATCTCTATGAGAATTAGGTTTTCATCCATGCATCACACCAAATGAGTCACCTAACGAGTCATTAGGTGACAAAACGACCCGTCACCTCGACTCATTGTTACCATTGGAAATTTCCCATATGACTACCCTTCCAATACAATGACTCACTTGATGAGTCGTGAAGTGGAACCACGACTCGTCCCCCAACTTGTTAAGTGCCCAGGAGATCCCAACTTTTTACCAATTGATGCATACATAGCGGGTCACTTAACGATTCATCTTGTCACACAATGATTCACTCCAGGACTAGTTTGGTGACTTGGTGCAGCTTTTCCTAATTTAAACATTTTATTTATTAGGTCTAATATTAGAGACTTTTGGGGTGTTATATTTTGGAACCTTTCTGGATATTTTTGCCCTTCCATCAACAAAATAGGTTACTTGCCCTTCGTCCTGTGTTTAATAGGTGCCAATCTGCTAGAGAAGGTGATAAAGTAGGTGCAAATAGCCCCACCTACGCCAGACCCATCTTTAACAGGTGGGGATCCATGGTTAGCAGGTCAAAACATAGGTGCTATGCAGTCTCTCTTGCGATGCACCTGTGTTTCGCAGGTTTGGAACCGCGAAAAGCATGTCTTTAGAAGATCACTTCAAGTTCCGATCCTCCATTATCTTTGTCTCCTTCAATTTCCTTCATAGAGAAGAAGAAGGGCATAAACCTTTCTAAATTGTGTGATAACCATGCAATAACTCATTCTTAAAATCCTAATGAGGTTGTAAATTACCAACTCATCAATGGGTCATGGTATGCAGCAACAACCCATCATGAGAGTCATGGTAAGCTTCAATAGTTTCACCTCTTGTACCATGAGTCATTCTGTGATGGTATGACCTATGGAAATGAGTCATTTCCATTCGTAGATGAGGTCCTGACTTAGCTAGTCATAGGATGACACATTGGACTAAATGACGGGTAGTAGTAATGGGTTGTGGGATAAGATTAAAAGAGTATGCAACATGATTTTAGTGACTACAGAAGATGTAACAGCTACTCATTATTATGAGTGACGACTCATGATGATGATTCATGAGATGAAGTTTAGAGATTGAGCAAGACTGGTTCAGCAAGTAGGATTGGTCACAATAAGTCAAGGTGATAACAAAAGACCCATTGTGTGACCCATGCTGACTGATGAGTAGAATTTCAGATGAGTCCCTATGGGCAATTTAGTAAGTTTCCATATCGTTATCTCTTAAACCAAAATGTTTTGAGATTCCTAAAGAGTATATTAAAGGGTTTAATTAGTCTGAACTCTTATTCCTTCCATTGTAATGTCATTTCAAGATCATTAAGCTCTCATGTTTATCAAGAAAGCTAGGAAGTCATCTTCTACAACCTAGAGTTCTTCAAGCTTGAGTCTAGGTTTTACTTTCTAGGTATGTAAGGCTAACCTAAGTAATGATTCCTTTTCATCCTTATGCCCAAAATCTATGCAAGAATACATTAAAATTAAAACTAGGGGTTTTATCCAATTTTTGAATTGACTTCTTCTCTATCTATTAAATTGTTCATTTTTATGTTATTCTTATTGAATTGTATCCCTTTTTTATGGATTATCATTCATTGATTTTTATTGATTATATTCTATTGAATTCTTGAGGTATTGATTGTTGATGGTTCATATCTCTTATCCCATCAACCCTATTGCATAAAGTCATGATTTTGAAAGCGTTGCGATTTGAGTTTAAGTGCGTTGTTTTTACCACGTTGAGCCAATTTTTAAACAAGTTTTCAAGAAGAGATTTCGACAAAGAAAGTATGATTTTTGAGAATGATTTTCAAAAATAAAGTGAAGACTTGTTTTTGAAACTCATGTGATGATTTGGAGCGAAAGGCTATTCATTATGGTTTTTAAATGATGTTTTGAGCGAAAGGCTCACAAGAAAAATTTAAAGATATTTTGAGAGAAAAGCTCCAACGAGATTTTAAAATGTTAGTTATATTTATAGATAAAGTGCTTTATAATAATATTTTAAGTTACCTCAGATAGTCACGAGTTATATGAGCATATGTTTTTGGGTGGATTATTTAGCACCGAGTGGGTAAAGAGTTTAGATAACTTGTAAGCCCCAAATCTATGTAGCTAGTGTTGGATAGGATCATGTCATTGGTTTAGGGGTACTCCTCAACGATAATTCTCTGGTAAGGACTTGATGTTATGGATCCAAAGATTGTGATAATTCTCTGCCCTAGCAAAGCTTTGAGCAGCTCTACCAACTTAAGAGAGATAGCTGGGTATCATGTGCTCATTCATGATGGTGTCTATTATGAGAAACTCACACTCAAGTTAAAGATATGCATTTTGACATATATTTTTAGAGATTGTTTGATGCATAATTTTATTACATAACTATTTTACACATTGATCATATTGTTTCTTATGCATCACTCAGAGTTCAATTTCATTGAATAATGTCATTCAGTCAATTCTTTTAGTTCATATATTCTTGCTTCACTACTATTTCATTCATCCTTATTACATACTGTACAATCCATGTACTAACGCCATTTGTGCAGCATCTTAGTATGATGCAGAGTCAGATAGACAGGAACATTAGCAGATGCAGTGCTAGGACGTTACTATCATTCAACTGTTGGTGAGGCCTCCTACTTTCGGAGAGTCCCTGTCATTGAGTAGTTTTACATTATAGAGCTTGAGGTAGCCGTGGGAGCTATGTCCCGACACGTCTTTAGTTATATAGTATTCATATATAGAGTAGAGTTGAGTCAATAATGTTAATATATTACATTTATTTTATTTTAGTTGTTAAATCTTATTTTATTTTATTCAGCCCATACAGTTATTACTTTCACTATTGATTATTGAGATCTAAGCTATTAGTAAGCCATACTAAGGGTTCTCTTCGATCAAACTGTGTTCTAAGTGTTGGTCGACGTCTATGGACTAGACTGTAACACTCGGTTAAGTGACGAGTCTCCCATTGTTTATATCATTTGAATTTGCATATCTGTTAATCATGATGATTATCTTATGCATGCATATTGGGAAAGCAAGGTTTGACTCATTTTTTAGCTTTTGATAAATGGTATGCTCTAGCTTTGGGTCATTCGAGTTAGCTATGATGTTCTAAAGCCATGCATGAGAACGTTATGATAAAGTTCAATTTCAGAATTTATGCATGTGTTCTTTGACTTACTCTGAAAGTTTATTATATTTATCTATGACTGGATTTAGCTTATTTTATTATTAAAATTTTTTTACTTACCTTGCATACTCAATACATTCCACGTACTAACCGCATACCTTCTATGCTGCATCATTTCATTATGCAGGATCTGGTTCTCAAGTTCAGCCCCGTCCGTAGCCGCCTATCAGAGTTAGCATTTGTTGCTTGGTGAGTCCTCATCCTTCGTGGACTAGACTTTCAATTATTTTGAGCATACTTTCAGTTTAGTATTTCTGAGCTAGTTGGGGGTGTTGTCCAATCAGCTCGTATACATTAGAGACTGTTCAGACTTAGACATGTATTCAGCTCACATATTTATTATGTTGTTATGCTAAGTTAGACTTCCGCTGAGTTATATTTATGTTTCCTTATGTTTGTTGAATGAGATAGTGAATTCATACTCCGTGGGTTGACTTGGGGTCCTCTCGGGGTCCCTTGTCTCGTGTCTATGATCCGGGAGTAGTCTCAGGTCGTTATATGTAGTCGGATCATCAAGGGTATTTTCATAATTCCAATATTCCTAACTTCTAAACTACATCATTTTAAGCTTCCTAAAGAGTGTTTTAAGAGGGTTTAACTTATCCTAAGTCATTATGCTCTCATAATTTCATTGAATTTGAAAAACTCTTCCATGATCAAGGTAGAGTTCCTCCTCAATTTCTTCCTCAATCCTATTTGGCTTTCCATACTAGCTTAGAAATTTGTTTACCCAGGTATGTAGGGCCATGAATGGGGAATTTCTTCTACCCTCATGCCTAATTTCTCCTCTAACTCATGAGTTCAAGTCTCTAATAAAGTGTATAGCATATTCTATGGTTTTAACCCAATTTCATGCAAATATTCATGCTATGTCTATGGGTCCAATACTTACATGTTTTGATCGATGATTTAAGATTATTGGGGCAGATTTTACTCTTAATTTTAATTATTAAACCATGAATTCAAGTTTATGAGATATATTTCCTATGATGCGTGGCTTAAGAAATTCAAGCTTATGAGTCTATGATTTCAAATATGATGAATTATGTAGTATGCGTGAATGTTTTAGGATTCATAACTTATGCTTTAATGACTTCAAATTATGAAGCTTATTTTAAGTATGTATGACTCAATTATTTGGGCAAGCCCATGCAAGTTAAGTATGTTTATCATGATTTTATCCAAGGC
Source organism: Datura stramonium (assembly GCA_018107945.1). Taxonomy (NCBI): domain Eukaryota; kingdom Viridiplantae; phylum Streptophyta; class Magnoliopsida; order Solanales; family Solanaceae; genus Datura; species Datura stramonium. The sequence goes on along the minus strand of JACEIK010000179.1, from coordinate 406,063 downwards.
TTACAAGATTAGTTTATGTAATGTTTCGGAGTCAAGCATCACAATATTGAGATTTAAGCTATGTTTGGAGAATATGATTATATTAAAAATATAGATGATTTGGGAGTAGTGTCTAGCACAAAGTATGGTAGGGATTTTGAGACTCTCGGTCTCAGAACTACGTGTCAACATAGGATATATTGGGATCTCTCAAGAGAGTGCTTCACCTACTCGAGGTCACACCCGTGATATCACACCTAATTCATTCTTTTCCCTCGCAAGGGTTAGGAAGGCTCTCCTCCACGTGGGCAAGACATGGGATCATTATGTGCTCATACATGATGGTTGTCATTTATGATGAGTCTCCCATTGTTCCTCATGTTTTTAGTTACATATATTCAGGTGTAATACCCCGAAAGCCCTAATATCAAACCCCCGAATTGAAATGGAGAAAATAGAATTTTCTAGACCAGGTCACAGAACAAGTCATCCTATGACCCGTCAGGATGACCATGAGTCGTTAAGTAACTCGTGGTGAGGAGTATGACTTATGTTGGAATTTTTTGTTTTGGGTCACCACGGACATGACCACGAGTCATGGTTAGCCCCATGACTTGTTGAGTCAGTTGTGGTCAGGGATGAGGTGAAGGTAGGAGAAATTGGGCAGTGCACCTAATGGGTGGGTCACCACAACTCATTGGGAACACCACAAGTCGTGGTATTCCCCGTGGTGAGCCCAAGTGATATATGGGAAGTGGAGTTAATGAGAGGTGACCACGAGTCGTGGTTACTAGTGACAAATCGTTAGGTCCCTCGTAGGGACATTTTTGAGGAAAAACTGGTAGTGTACTAAACGACTCTGGCCATGAGTCGTGGTCCATGGCAACAACTCATCCAGTCCCTCATTGGGACTGTCAGTCTGTTGTTGTCCGCGAATTTAGTAAGGGCTTTTCCATATTTCCTATGATCCTATGGCCTAAAATACGTCATATTAAGCTATGCATAGTGAGTTTTAAGAGGGGTAAGTACATTCTAAGCTATTCCTATTCATGTATGCAAGTGTAGAAGTCTAGAGAGATGATCAAGATAAATTTGTTCCAAGTTCTTCTCAATCCTTCCTTTGGACAATAAGAGAAGTTGTAAAATCATATTCTCCCAGGTATGTAGGGTTATGAATAGGTGAAATCATTTATACCCATGCCCAACTCCTCTCTAATTCATGAAATTCTATTGATAATTCTATGGAGTTTTATCCCAATTCTTATGAAATCCTTATGATCTATCTATGGGTTAATCTCCTTCATATATCAATGAATATTTTATGAATCATGGGTAGATTTTATTACTATTTCGAATTATAAAATTATGGATTTAACTTTCTACAAACTATGCCCAATTATGCATGTTCCTATGAAGAGTTAGGTTATGATTTCGCTATGATCTTGATCTAGATTTGCCCAACTATTTATGCTTCATGATATGACTTCTCTCAAATATTTACCATGGATTTATGAGATATTATGTATATACATGTTTTATAAGTATGCATGAACTTCATGATTTATGATGTTAGCTGACTCACGGGCCTTACTTTCATGGCTAGTTCACGTATTTCAAGCATGCTTATGATTATCATGATTTTAAACTAGCCCATGAATCTATTGTATATTATTGTATGAGCACTATATATGTTTTGATAGTAGTATTTAACACCGAGTAGACCCGGGGTCCAAGCATACCTCAAGTCTCAAAACTACGCGCCAATGTAGCCATGATGGGACCTCCTATTTGACTGTCCCTTTGCCCAAATGGGCCTTTCATGAGTGATATCACTCCTATTTCATGGTTCTACCCTTGGCAAGGTACCAACACCCTCCTGACTAGGGGTTTATAGGTCGGGCTCCATGTGTGATCATATGGGGTATGTTGATTATAAGAATCTCCTACTTTCCTCATGTTTTATGTATGGTTATGGTTATATACTTTTGCTCAAGTCATGTTTAATAAATATTTTCTCTTATGATTTATGAGTATGAATTATTTACGAATGTTTTGAAAACCTTGAGCCTTATGTTTGAATTATGATATTAATTTTACAAACATGTTATCTAGTCGTGGTCATCCCCATGACTGGTTACGTCCGTGTTCAGGGACGGTTAAAGGAAGAGGAAGTTTAGGATAGTGCACTTAACGGGTCCTCACCATGATTCATTGGGGGCACCACGAGTCATGTTGACACCTAGGTAGTTTTTGGGTAGTAAGAGCAACGAAAGTTTACCATGAGTCGTGGTCACCAGTAACGACCCGTTATGTTCCCCGTGGTGAGCCCCAGTTGAAGTTTTGACAGTGTACCTGATAACTTGTGGCGACGTCTCGTGACTAGTGGTAGCGACTGGTCCAGTCCCTCATTGGGGCTACTGTTTTTCCATGCCAGTTTTATAAGGGCTTTTCTGTAATTTCTATGATCCTAAGGCCTAAACTACATCGTTTTAAGCTATGAATAGTGAGTTTTACTAAGGTTAAGTTCATTCTAAGCCATTCCTATTCATGCATGCAAGTTTAGAGGCTTTGGAGAGGTGATCAAGTCTAGTTCTCCAAGTTCTTCATCAATTATTCTTTGGGAAATCAAGGGAGTTGTAGAATCAGTCCTTCTCAGGCATGTAGGGTTATGAATGGGTGAAATTGTTCACACCCATGCCCAACTCCTCTCTAATCCATGAATTTCTATTGATAATTCTATGTGGTTTTTCCCAATTCTTATGAAATCCTTATGATCTATCTATGGGTTAATCTCTCTCATGTATAAATTCATGTTTTGTGAATCATGGGAATATTTTATAGCTATTTAGATTTAAATTCCTACAAACGATGCCCAATTATGCATATTTCATGAAAGTTCAAGTTATGATTCCATTTTGATTTTGATGTTCATTAACCCATTATGATTTATGACTTATGATACTGTTTCTCTAAATTACTTACCATGGATATATGAGATAGAAAGAATTTATATGTTTTAAAAGTATGCATGAACTTAATGATTTATGGACTAATGATTATGGCTGACTCACGGGCCTTATTTTCATGGCTAGCTCACGTATTTCAGGCATGCTTATGATTATCATGATTTTACTAGCCTATGAATCTCATGTATATTATCCTATGAGCGCTATATATGTTTTAGGAGTAGTATTTAACACCGAATAGACCTGGGGTCCAAGCATACCCCGAGTCTCAGAACTACACGCCAATGTAGCCATGATGGGACCTCCTTTTTGACTGCCTCTTTTTCCCAAATGGGATTTTCATGAGTGATATCATGCCTAATTCATGGTTCTAACCTTGAAAAGGTATGAACACCCTCACAATAAGGGGTTTACAGGTCGGGCTCCATATGTGCTCATAAGGAGTATGTCGGTTATAAGAATCTCCAACTGTTTCTCATGATTTATGTATGGTTATGATTATATACTTAGGCTCAGGTCATGCTTAAGAATCTTTTCTCTTATGAATATGATTATGAATGATTTAGGAATGTTTTAAAAATCATTAAGCCTTATGTTTACATTGTGAAATTTATATTATGATCATGTTGTCCTACTCTTATGAACTTTTATGTATTTTAACTGTTTGTTTTACTTACCTTGCATACTCGGTACATTCTACATACTGACTGCATATTCTATGATGTATCATTTCATGATACAGGTTCGAGGGATCTTTCTCAAAAGCATCCTTAGCCCCTGCTCTCCCACTGAGATCTTTCCAGCTAGCATCGGTGAGTCGTCATCCTCCGAGGACATTCAGTATATGTGGTTGTCATGTCTCGCTTTAGTTTCAGAATTATCGGGTTATTTTGGGGTGTTTTCCCATAAACCCATCTGATATGTTAGAGGCTTTCAGATTTTGCGTAGTAATCAAGTTATTATGTATGATGTGGATTCTAGTTCTGATGTTATGTTATGCTTAGACTTCCTCTATGATTATTATGTTGACCTTCTATTTTTATTGATTGAGTTAGATGTATGTTCTTTCCATGGGTCAACTTGGAGTCTCTGGGGGCTCCTTGTCCCGTGTCTCGATCCGTACCCATTTTTTTATCATGACAAATTTGGTATCAGAGCCTTAGGTTTTGAAGTTTCCTAGGGTGTCTGAAAGCCGCGTTAAGTAGAGTCTTTTTCATGGGTATAAAGCGCGCCTTACTTCTGACGAAGAGGCTACGAGATTTTTAGAAAATATTCCCTACTTTCATGATTTATGTCGTGCGGTGAAATGTCTCTCTGTCCTTCTAATTTGTGCTAGTTGCGCTTGCAGAATCATGCCACCCCACAGAGTTAATGGCAGAAGAAATAGAAATGGAAATGGCCACTAGGATGGAAAAGGAGACGGCACCAACAAGCCCCACCAGCCCATGAGCACCATGCACCGGAGCCAGTTTCCCGCGCTGAATTCAAGGCAGTCATTCAGATGCAAGCTTAGGCCTTGACCGCCTAGGTCAACTAGCAGGCAGTAGCGCATGTCTTGCATAACGGGAATGCGGCAACACCAAGGTTTAGAGACTTTCTGAGGATGAACCCTCCCTAGTTCCTTAGATCGAAGGTGGACGAGGATCCACATGATTTCATTGAGGAGATTCTGAAGATCACACAGATTATGGGGCTGACTAGAGAGGAGGGTGCTGGTTTGGCCTCATATCAGTTAAAGGGGGTCTCACACATTTGGTTAAAACAGTGGAAGGATAGTATGGCGGTTGGAGCAGACCCTGTCAGTTGGGATGAGTTTCATGTCGCTTTTCTTGATCGGTTCTTCCCTCGAGAGATGAGGGAGCTGAAAGCGGCAGAGTTTGTGAATCTTAAGCAGGGAAAGATGACGGTCCAGGATTACGCCTTGGAGTTCACACGTCTTTACAGGTATGCACCTGAGTTGGTGGCGGATCAAAGGGCCCGTGTGAGAAGGTTCATACACGGGATAGAAGAATCGTTAATTAGGGATTTCTAGACCGCAATGCTTCTCTAGGATATTGACTTTGCTAAGATAGTCATGCACACCCAACAGATGGAGGCGGTACAGTTAAGTGAAAGGGAGAGAGTGGTTAAGAGGGCTAAGACTGATAGCATTGGATTCTTCCAGTCGAGAACTAGTGGGCACTGTCATAAGTCCCACCAGAGATCTTTAGCCCCTACACCGTCCTGACCCAGAAGTGATCAGAGGGGCAGAGTGTCTGGCTCCAGGAGCCAGTAGAGAATTTCAGGAGATCACACCTTTCCATCTTGTGCGAAGTGTGGCAAGAACCACCCAAGAAGGTGTTTAGTTGGTTTAGACGCTTGTTACGGCTGTGGCAAACCTAGACACAGGCTTAGAGATTGCCCTTTAGCCATATTAGGTGATGATGGAGCCCGTATTCCAGCCGCTAGTTCATCAGCTCCAGCGGCACGTTCCTTCCATTAGGGTGCTTCTACTAGTACAAGTGGTGGACAGCGCAAAAACAGATTCTATTCCTTAGTAACCCGCCAGAAGCAGGAGGTTTCCCCCTATGCAGTCACTGGTATGTTATGAGTATTCCACCTTGATGTATATGCTTTGTTAGATCCAGGGGCTACCTTGTCTTTTGTGATGCCCTATGTGTCTAGTAGTTTCGGAGTCATTCCCAAAATCTTGTCAGATCCTTTCTCAGTCTCTACTCTAGTGGGTGATTCATTTGTAGCTAGACAGGTGTATAGAGATCGTCCAATCACGGTCCTTTAGAAAGTCACCTCAGTGGATTTAGTAGAGTTAGTAATGACCGATTTTGATGTTATCCTCAGCATGGATTGGTTGTTTTCATGTTATTCCTTAGTTAATTATAGAACCGAGTCTATAGAGTTCTGATTTTCGGGTGAGCCAGCCTTAGAATGGAAGGGTAGTTCAACTGTGCCTATAGGACGTTTCATTTTCCACCTTAAAGCTAGAAAGATGATCTCCAAGGGTTGTGTGCACCATTTGGTTAGAGTTAAGGATGCTACATCCGAGACCCTGACTATCCAGTCCGTTACACTAGTATGTGGGTATCCAGAAGTTTTACCAAATGATTTACCGGGAGTCCCTCCCTAGCGGGAGATTGATTTTGGTATTTACCTTCTTCCCGATACACAACCAATATATTTTCCTCCTTACAGAATGCCCCCAACCGAGTTAAAGGAGTTGAAGGAGAAGTTGAAAGACCTGTTAGACAAGGGTTTCATCAGATCGAGCAAATCCCTATGGGGTGCACCAATTCTCTTTGTTCGAAAGAAATATGGTTCTCTTCGTGTGTGTATTGATTATCTGTAATTGAATAAGGTCACCATCAAGAACAAGTATCCTCTTCCTATGATTGATGATTTGTTTGAAAAGCTTCAGGGTGTCAAGTGCTTTTCAATGATAGATCTCTGATCCGGATACCATTAGCTCAGAGTTCGGGAGAGTGATATCCTGAAGATAGCTTTCAGGATGCGGTATGGTCATTATGAGTTTGTAGTTATGTCTTTTTGACTAACGAATGCTTCCGAAGATTTTATGGATTTTATGAACAGGGTGTTCAATCAATACTTGGATATGTTCGTGATTGTGTTTATAGACGACATCCTGATATATTCTCTGAGCAAGGAGGAGCATGTCGCTCATTTGAGCGTGGTGCTACAAACTCTCAAGGACCGCCAATTATATGCTAAATTCAGCAAGTGCTAGTTTTGCTTAAACTCTGTGGCATTTTTGGGCCAAGTTGTGTCAAGTGAGGGTATAAAGGTGGACTCTCAGAAGATAGAAGCGATGAAGAATTGGCCTAGACTGGTGAATCCTTCAGATATCAGGAGTTTCTTGGGCTTAGTTGGCTACTATAAAAGATTTGTTGATGGATTTTCATCTATTGCAGTGCCATTGACTAAATTGACACAGAATAAAGTGAAATTACAATGGTCGGATGCTTGTGAGAGGAGCTTCCAAGAGTTGAAGACTTGACTCACCTCGGCACCAGTGTTGACCCTACCTGAGGGTATCGATGGGTTTTCGGTGTATTGCGATGCTTCCAGGATCATCCTTGGTTATGTATTGATGCAGCAAGGTAAATTGATAGCCTACGCTTCTATGCAGCTGAAGGTTCATGAAAAGAATTATCCGACCCATGATCTTGAATTGGTGGCGGTGATATTTTCCTTGAAGATTTTGGGACACTATCTATATGGGGTCCATGTAGACATGTTTACGGACCACAAGACCCTACAGTATGTTTTTACCCAGAAGAATCTAAATCTATGTCAAAGGTGGTGGTTGGAGCTACTCAAGGATTATAACATGAGTGTCCTTTACCATCCGGGTAAGGCTAATGTAGTAGTAGATACACTTAGTAGACTCTCAATGGAGAGTATGTCCAATGTAGATGAGGGGAGGAAGGAGCTGGTGAAGGATGTGCATCGACTTGCAAGGTTGAGAGTTCATTTGGTTGACTCGATCGATGGCGGTGTTATTTTTCAAAATGGATCAACATCTTCCTTGGTGACTGATGTAAAATCTAGACAAGATGAGGACCCTATTTTGGTAAAGTTAAAGGAATTCATTCAGAATTAGAAGGTAGAGGTCTTCGCCAAATGGGGAGATAGTGTGCTTCGATATTAGGGTCATTTATGTGTCCCAGACGTTGATGATTTGAGAAATTGGATTTTGCATGAGGCTCATGGTTCTAGATATTTGATACATCCAGGTGCCACCAAGATGTATCGTGACCTGCGGGAAGTCTATTGGTGGAATGGCATGAAGAAGGACATTGCTTAATTTGTGGCTAAGTTCCTGAATTGTTAGCAAGTGAAGGTGGAGCACTAGAGACCGAGGGTTGTACCTCAGGACATCAGCCTTCCTACATAGAAGTGGGAGGAAATCAATATGGACGTCATCACAGGGTTGCCTCGCATTCGTCAACAATATTGCTCCATTTGGGTGGTCGTGGATAGGTTGACCAAAGTTGCTCATTTCCTATCGATCAAAACTATCGATTCAGCGGAGGATTATGCCAAAGTATACATTCGAGAGCTACTTCCGTTGCATGGAGTTCCCTTGTCCATCATATAAGACAGAGGTACTCAGTTCACCTCTTAGTTTTGAAGATCGTTTCGAAAGGGACTTGGCACTCAAGTCAAGCTTAGCACAATATTTCACCCGAAAACTAATGGTCAGGCAGAGAGTACTATTCAGACTCTCGAGGACATGTTGAGAGCGTGCGTGGTTGACTTCAAGTTAGTTGGGATGATCATTTGCCTCTTATTGAGTTTGCGTGTAACAACAACTACCATTTTAGCATTCTGATGGCTCCATTTGAGGCTCTCTACGGGCGGAGGTGTAGATCGCCCATTGGTTGTTTCGAAGTTGGTGAAGCTGCGATGATAGGAACAGATTCAGTCTATAAGGCCATGGAGAAAGTTTAGCTTATACGGGACAGGTTGAAAATAGCTCAAAGTCGCCAAAAGTCCTATGTTGATATGAGGAGGAGAGAACTTGAGTTCGAAGTTAATGATTGGGTGTTTCTAAAGGTGTCTCCCATGAAGTGAGTGATGAGGTTTGGAAAGAAAGAAAACCTCAGTCCTCGTTATGTTGGCTCGTACCTGATTGTGAAACGGGTTGGCAAGGTGGCTTATGAATTGGAGTTGCCCTCAGAATTAGTTTCCGTTCATCCTGTATTTCATGTGTCACTCTTACATAAGTTTTTGGGGGATCCAACTCTAGTTTGTTCTAGTGAAGAGTGTAGGTGTGAAAGATAGCCTTAGCTATGAGAAGGTTCCGGTGGAAATACTGCATCATCAGGTTCGAAGGCTAAAAAAAAGAAGTAGCTTCAGTTAAAGTTTTGTGGAGGAATCAGCATATTGAGGGAGCTACGTGGGAATTCAAAGCATATATCATGGCTAGATACCCACATCTATTCCCTTCCGGCTCAGTTTAGCTTCAAGTATTAGTTTTTACCCTAAAACTCTATTCAGTTTAATGTTCAGTTCAGGTACCTTAGTTTCTTTCATGTAAAAGTATGTATGTATAATCATGAATTCAGTTTAGTCATGTAGTTCAAATCAGAGTCACTCATTCTATTTATATGATCAGTATTTGAGTATGATGATTGCGTTTCTCTGCTTTTCGATATGATTTTCAACTTTCGAGGATGAATGTTCCCAAGGGGGATATATTGTAATACCCTAAAATCCCTAAGATAAGACCAGGGAAATGAAATGGAGAAAATAGAATTTTTTGTACCAGGTAATAGAACGAGTCGTCCTATGACTCATCAAGATGACCACGAGTCATTGTGTGACTCGTGCTGAGGAGTATGACTTAAGTTGGAATTTCTGGTTTTGGGTCACCACGGACATGACCAGGAGTCGTGGTCAGCACCGCAACTTGTTGAGTCAGTCGTGGTCAGGGATGAGGTGATGGTAGGAGAAATTGGGCAGTACACCTAACGGGTGAGTCACCACGACTCGTGGGGAACACCACAAGTCGTGGTGTGCCCCGTGGTGAGCTCCAGGTGAGATCAAGGCAGTGGAGGTAACGAGAGGTGACCATGAGTTGTGGTCACCAGTGATGAATCATTAGGTCCCTTGTGGG
>JACEIK010000179.1:341916-375195 GCA_018107945.1 Datura stramonium | reverse complement strand
TAATTATGTGAGACGATAATTGATAATTCCATACTTAACCCATTGCCAAGAGTAGTGTCGCATGATTATCCGACCTTAGCTCTAGTTGCTCCTTGAATGAATCAGAGTATTTATGTGACCACCCCTAGATTTAAATAGAATTTATCAAAAACTTTTATAATAAACACTTGTGAAAGTAATATCACACGTGAACTTGATAATTAGCTAAATTTGTCTAGTCCCTGTGGATTCGACATTCTGCTCTGAAAAAGGGCCACTGTATTACTTGTAAGACCGCGTACGCTTGGGCACAGTCACAATACTTTCCACCTTCCAGCATATTGCAGCTAAAAGATCAGATATACAACTTCAGACAGTTGAATTCTAAGGCACTGCATTTTACTTGGTTGTGGTTGGATAAAAAGCTAAAACTAGTGCTAAACCATAGATACCGGCTTATACACCGTTAGAGATTATTGATCTTGGGCACATGTACATGACCAAGTGATATTTTATACTCAATATTTAGTCATGTTTGCACCTTATTTTCATTATAATCTCATTTATATTGATTGAAATGGTGTTCATGAACTAACGTATGTGATTAGCCTTTGTTGTATGTTGGAATGCAATCTAATAGTGGCATTTGGAATTATTAACGTGCCACAGAGAAGAAATGGGGCATTTAGAGCTGTGTCACGGAGCAAGAAAGCAACTTGGTATGTTAAGGGACTACAAAAAGTGAGCATCCACATTGGTAGCATGTCAAAAGAGGCACTTTGGCGTGTTGGCCAGCATGCCACGCTAAGGAAAACATCACTTGCTCAAAGTAGTACAACATTGAGTTGGCAGCTTATCACGGAGGCAAATCTTTGCAATAGCCAACATGTAAATAAGGTAAATCTCTACGATAGACAGTGCCTGATAACGCTCAAACTCACACCTCTAGATGAAGTATGAACCGTTCGTTGTCAATAAACAACCCAACAAAGAGTTTGGGGTCGAACCCACAGAGAATATGAAAGATCTAGACTAATGTCGGTGAGTGAACATGTTGGTTAGTTACTCCAATTTTGGGGTTTTAAGAAAACAATAATTAAAACAATGATTGAAATTATGATTTAAATAAAGAGTTAAGAATAACTAGGATTTTTGTTCCCCATGGGTTCATAATTTCTTCGGGTATACACAAGTGATCAATACCAATGCTTACTTGTAAAACTGATAACGAGAGTTCATCCAAACGACTAGTTTGTCCCTATTGGATGACTATACTCAATCACTGGGTTGGGTCTCATGAGTGGTTTCAAACTATCCATTATCAATATATTCCAAATTTAACTATCATACGACTACAACTCAAGTTAATATAATGATCATCAAGATCAAGGATTTGTTGTAATTCTATTTTCCTAATCTTTACCTCTCTAGGCTCAAGAAAGTAAAGAATTTGGGCAAGTACTAACGTTGTACACCGTTAAGAAATGTTTAAGCATGAAGAGAGTACAATACAAGATTTTTGCATTGGTTTTGAATCACTTTTGTGTAACCCTAGCTCACTAATCCTCCATGGTTCCACAACCCTAGCTATGGAGGTTTTAGTCTCTCATAGTTGCAAGGTTTTGATCTGCATTCATAATTAAACACATAATTCAATACTTACAATTGTATATGACAGAAAAAGCTTCTTTGATTATCTCCGAAATAACTCAAGAACAATTCACTAAGATCAAGAAAGAAATCAAGAAAAGGTTGATCACAAGCCAATCAACTCAATTTTGTGTTTTCCTCCCTTCCTAACCTTCTCTAATTACTTCCATCATTTCTCCCTATGTTGTATAGATGTTCTCTCCTGAAAATAAAATATAAAAGGTATTTATACGGACATAAGAATCCTTTTCCTAAGCTGACAAGGTAAATTTACATAACTGGTGCCACTTGAGCCACGACAGATCCTACGACCCATAGCATGATTGTACGGGTCGTATCTACTATCTGTATTTCCTTGGTGTGCTGAAATGTGGCTATGTGTTGGGCCTTGGTTTGACTCATACATGCTTCCTACGAGTCGTACTATCATTCCGTGGATTGACGTTGAGAATTCTCAATTTTATGATGTTTTTCATGAGTGTGATGGTACGACTCGTACCTCTCCGCCATGACTCCTACTGTCTATCCATGTAAGGAGTCTGCCTCTTGTGCAATTCTTCTGAATATTTCCATGACTCAGTGTTACGGTTCGTACTAGTGTTGTATGGATCGTACTAAGAGTCGTAGTTTTCACTCTTCACCATTCAGCCATCTAAAACTTTTCTCGATCTTCAATACGGCTCGTACCATTAACCTATGACTCGTACTGAGGCTATGACTTTAGCCCATTTTCTACACTTTCAGGATGTCTTTTTCATATTGTTGCTCCAACATTTATTTGTCCCGTAATCAAAGAAAAAGTGTCTTATATCCATATAAACACACCTAATTCCACGCTATTTTCTATGTTTTGAGCGTCGAAAGTGTTGTAAACTCACAGCACATCAACACCCTCAACTTAAGCCTATTGCATGTCCTCAGGCAAAGAAAAGAAAAAACTAAATACGATGCTCAGGTAGAAAATAAACGTAGGATACTACAACCAATACCAAACAAAATTTGCACTATGCAATCAACAACTTTTGACCCTGCTTCCATGAACCATTATCAGCTAATGTACTACAAGCAACCACAAAACATGCTAAGCAGGGATCAAGACATGTCATCTAGCTATCAACAGGCAATTAAGTCATAACCGATGCTTTTCACGCAGACCAATGGTAAAATTAAACATAACACATGTACCCTCAAAGAAAATGATGTCCCCACTAACATATATAGTAAAAAAATTGGCATGGGACTGAACAAGCGAGACTCTCACTCTCACAAAGAAGTTTAAGATACTGTGTATCAGATACCATAGGCTTGCCCTTATTTTCTCTGATTCGGTCTATCAGATGGTCAGATTAGGATCACTATAGGACTTTCTACGACTTGTAATGTAGGCTTTAGGGCTGGACATGATAAATATGAGAGATTTTTAAGTGACTAACCCTTCCTTAGCACTACATACATTGGCTTCATCGTTCACCTATTTCACCCTCTTTTTCTTTTCATTCTTTTTCCTCCCTTTTCACTTCTTTTATATGAATTTGTATGAGTGTGGTGTGTTTTCAACATTTTCAAGAATTATTTTTCTTTTCAATTTTCTTGTTCAAAGTTTTCAACTTTTTCATCTTTCAAAGCATCATTTGTCACACCGCCCCTCATTTTTCACTTTTTCTCTTTTCTTTGCCTTTTTCTCGTTCCCACCTTTTATGCACCCCTACTCTAGATACCCTCAACTTAGGCGTTTTTCCTATGTTGAGGTTCACAATGTGCAAGGAAGGACTAGGGCCAAAACAGGTTCATTATAAAAAAAATGATTACGGTTCATTGGTTAATAAAAACAAAGGTCTAATAAAGGCTCAAAATTGGGATCAAGGGAACCATATGATTTTAGTAGGGTCATTTAGGTAAAAAGTGAGCTTAACAATTACGTCCTATGATCATATCCTAACCAACCATCCTTAGCCTATGCAATAACCAACCAGGCAAGTTCTAGATCTTCAACATAGTACTGAAATAAGTATCAAACCTCACTCACTCATGGCACATGACTTATACTAACTTTACCTGTCTGGTTTACACATGGCTTACAAAAACTACTCATGCTAATCCACTAAATGATGTCAAAATATACACTGAGATCATGCATGCAATCATGAGCACATAGCTAATGCATCAAAAAAATTTAAACATGGTCAATTTTTTAAGAAATCCAAAACTAGTGCACTTTCTTTGGATGAGTACTCCGAAGCTATTTTCTAATCAAACAAAAATTAAAAAATAAGAAATTAAAATCCTAAACATGATGTTCTACTAGATAGCATGCCCGAGGAAAAATAAACACGGCAAGAAAAACCCTCGGACGAATCCAAAAATCCCAAAAAATACAAATACACCCCTCCCCTATTTTGCAAATTGTGCTTCCTTCCCGAACCACGAACTACAAGAACATAGGGAAGGGCACATACTGGTGGCCACTCAGACTTTACCATTCATGGGTTGCCTCCCATGCAACGCCTGATTTAATTTCACAGCACGATGTGACTCTTGTGACTCTTTAGGCATCATCAAGGTATACTACCTCTATTCCTCTTAGTTCATCCACATCTCCCAGATAGAATTTTATTCTTTGCCCATTCACTTTAGACTTTTTCCCTTCTTTATTCTCAAGTTCCACTGCACAGTTAGGGGACACATGTACCACTTTGTAGGGTCCCATCCATTTAGATTTCAACTTTCCAGGGTGCAATTAGAGCCTTGAGTTGAATAGTAGGACCAAATCGCTTGGGCTAGACTCCCTTTTTGCAATCTTCTTATCATGGTAAATCTTCATCCTTTCTTTATAAATGGCCGCACTCTCATAAGCTCTAATTAGGAACTCATCAAACTCATTGAGCAGCCTCAGCTTGGCTACTTCATTCCAGATTATATTTAGCTTTTTCAGAGCCCATAGCGCCTTATACTCTAATTCAACAAGTAAATGACATGCTTTTCCATAAACCAGGTTGTACGGAGATGAACCAATGGGGGTCTTATAAGTTGTTCGGTAGGCCCACAGCGCATCATCGAGTTTGCTAGACTAATCTATCTGGCTAGTCTTCATTGTTTTGGCCTAGATGGTCTTGATTTCCCTATTCGAAACTTCCACTTGTCCACTTAAGTGAGGATGGTAAGGTGTGACCACCTTATTCTTGACACCATATTTTTCCAACAGGGTCCTAAAGAGGCGGTTACAGAAGTGAGATCCACCATCACTGATAACAGCTCCGGGAGTGCCAAACCTGGCGAAGATGTGCTTCTACAGAAATTCAGTAAAACTTTTGCCTTCATTGTTTGGTAGTGAAATAACCTCCACCCATTTGGGGACATAATCAACTTCCACCAAGATGTATTTCATTCCATACGAGCTAACAAACGGGCCCATGAAATCAATGCCCACACATCAAACAACTCAACTTCCAAGATGGGGGTCAATGGAAACTCATGTGTATGGGTAATACCGCCCTGCCTTTTGCATTAATCACAAGACTTGGCGTAATTATATGCATCTTGGTGAATAGAGGGACAGTAATATCTACTTTGTAAGATCTTATGTGCAGTTCTGATACCACTATGATGACCCCCAACTTGAGATGAATGACAGTCTCCAGAATGATCATCATCTCTATTTCAAGAACACACCTGCGAATGATCCACCTCTGCACAAATGTGAAATAAGTATGGCTCATCCCAGGAATATCTTTAGGCATCGAATAATAACTTTTTCTTATGATGAGGTGTCTACTCTACCGGTATCATATTGCTAACCAAGTAATTTGCAAAATCAGCAAACTAGGGAATCAAGTCCTGTGATGCAGCAAGTACCTGTTCGTCTGGGAAGGCATCATCAATATCAACCTCCTCCCTTGCCTTAGCTTCAGACTCAAGCCTGGATAGATGATCCACTACCTGATTTTTCATTTCCTTTCGATCTTTAGTCTCAAATTCAGATTCTTGGAGTAAGAGCACCCACCAAATCAATCTGGGTCTGGCATCCTTTTTTTACATCAGGTACCTCAAAGCGGCATGGTCTGTATGAATGATCACCTTGGTTCCAAGCAAGTATGCTCGAAATTTTTCAAATGCAAAGACCACCACCAGTAGCTCCTGTTCTGTGATTGTGTAATTCTTCTGGGCTGTATTGAGTGTTTTACTAGCGTAGTAGATCGGATGAAAAATCTTTGCTCTTCGTTGGCCCAAAATAGCACCAAGAGAAACCACGCTAGCACAACACATTACCTCAAATGAAAGAGACCAATATAGAGCTATGATGATAGGAGCAGTGGTGAGTTTCCCTTTCAAGCACTCAAAAGCTCTTAGATATGCCTCATCGAACACGAACTTTACCTAATTCTCAAGTAATTTGCACCATTATTGTAAAATTTTTGAAAAGTCCTTGGTGAATCGTCAATAGGTAAATTGTATTCCCTATAAAGCTCCTGACTCTTTTTATGGAAATAGGGGGTGGCGAATGATCTTGGGCAGAATTGCATGCCCAAGTGATACTCAAATGCTTCATTTCGACTTATTTATCTATCATTATGTGTACATTCTCATGTGAATTTATACTAACCAACATGATTAGTATTGTTTTGCAGGTAAAAGGAAATTTTGGGAAGCTAATATACATGTTGGTGAAGAGCGGGAATGGACTTGGAAACAAGGAGTGGAAAATGACAAGGGAGAGTTGCATGCCCAAGTGATACTCAAATGCTTCATTTCGACTTATTTATCTATCATTATGTGTACATTCTCATGTGAATTTATACTAACCAACATGATTAGTATTGTTTGGTGTAAAAGGAAATTTTGGGAAGCTAATATACATGTTGGTGAAGAGCGGAATGGACTTGGAAACAAGGAGGAAAATGACAAGGGAGAGAAGCAAAATATGGCCTCTGCAATGGAGCCGTGTCACGTTCACTGAGGCATTCCGCCTGACGAATTAATTTGGTCAAATCTCCAAAGGAGGTTCGCGTTACTTCCGTGACACGGAGGCATCAAGCCAGCCGATGCACTCCGCGGTAACGTTGTGTAATTACCGGAACCTCAAGTTCCAAACAAGGTGCGCGGAGAACTGGCAAGTGGTACTGAGGCAAGGCTCCGCGATGCAAGTCGTGCCACGTCGAGGTGCATTTGCCTCGTAGCCAACTTCCAGGAGGGTCCGCGATACCCCCGTGGCACGAAGGGAGGCTCGCGATACACTCCGTGCCACGTTTCTTGTTATTCCTAAAATTTCAAGAGTATAAATAGCAATACTTAGGTTTTATTTTAAACACTCTAACTTGGTTGAGCAAGAACGATCAAGAAGGTGCGCTAAGAGGACGAAAATTCTAGGGTTCTTCTCTTTCTATTTCTCTTTAATCTCAATTGTTTGTATGAATTATACTTATTTTATGATGTTTAATCCACAAATGAGTGGCTAATTCACTTTTGGCCGAGGTTAAGAACAATTGTAGAGGAATGTAATTGTTGATCATTTCAATTTTCATCTTTTCTTCAATGGTTGTTCTATCAATTCTTGTTCTTATTGCATTAATGCTTGGCCAATGTTAATGTATATGTAGAATTCCAATTTGATTTTGAAAAGGAAAGAAATTGGACAAAGATGTGAATTTGTAGGATATGATCTTTCTTAGCTATAAAATTGGATGAAAAAGATTTACATTCGTAATAGAAATATATCTGGAAGTCTTATTAGTCAATTAAGGAATCGCTTATGTATGCTAGAGCATGAAATTCTTTTATCACGTAAATGGAAGATTAAGGTTCATGATTCTTAAATTGATAGGAGTCGAAAGATCCAACTGGTGAGGGCAATAATTCTTGACTCAAGTAATCAAGAAAAGATTAGCCGAATTGAATTGATAAATTCCTTCCCTACATGTTTGTCTTAACCTCAACTTGCTCATTGCTATTGTTCACACTAAAATTATAATCTTGACTTAGATTCTCATTACTTAGTAAACTTTAAACTTTAAAACATTATTTATTTGGTTGTCTCGCATTCATAAAGACATAGTTCATTGACGCTTGCTAATTAGTATCGTAGTTCAGTCCCCGTGGGATCGATACTTGGCTTGAATTATGCCACTTTTTACTACTTGTTCGACGTGCACTTGCGTGTAGTTCTGGTAGCTCCGAACAAGCTTGGCACTGCTGTTTCTGTGGACTGCAATTGGTAAATTTATTTTCTTAGTGTTAGTTTCTTACAAACTCTATATAAGTGTCGATAACTTGATCTTAGCCTTCTCTTGCGATATTAAATTCTTCGAACGCTGGGCAAGATTAGGAGTTGGTGGATTCATTTATAGAGCCGTAAAGACAATTTCATCATTAAAGAAGGGAAGCTCTAGAGAAGAAGGTGCAATTGCTAAGACAGGAAATTCTTGAGCAACAATAATCCACTCACTACAGGGCAATTTTAGTGCCCGGCGAGACGGGTAAAGCAGCGCCGGCTTGCGAAGTGGCAATCCCACATGCAAACAATACGTTACATCGAGCATTCGCAGCACTGCAGCCAAGAGGGAGGTTTGAGCTTAAACAACATGGTGCGCTTGTTGCACACCAGCTGAAATCCACAGTCTCCTCATAAAAGATCCACAACAACCTCTCCAAACTTTGGAGATAAGTGACACTTACATTCGCCGGAGTATCATCCGAGTACGTGAGGCTTACATTATTCCCATTTTCATTATTGGGGGAAGCAAAGAGGTGGTTGAGCTGAGCCACCTAACTCCATCACTACTTGGATGATCTTGCAAGAAAGATTTTGATACGATTCTTTCCATCTCGGAAGACAAATGCACTTAGAAGTCGATTCTAAGTTTTAAACAAAGAGAGGTAAGAATCAAGTTTGGGAGAGGTTCAAATACATGTTAAGGATTGTCCTCACCATCACTGAAATTCAATGATGTGTTGGTGCATACTTTCATTGAGGGTTCTAACCACATACAAAAAAATTTCTAGACTCAACAGAATGGGACAAAAAGTAATAGAAAAGACTTCATGAGGAGCTTTATACTTTGTTGGAATCGTATTTCATGTGGAAATCCCGTAATGGAATGCGCATCATCACGCAGGAGGAACAAGGAAAGCTAAGAAGTCTTTGAGGTGGATGGTTTGCGCCTATCGCCGCACGTATACTGCTTGTAAAATCAACTCAAAGACCCACTTCAGCTAGCATTTAGCCAATCAAGCACAAGCCCTAGTCAATGTAGTGCAACAGTATGGTGTGAAGGGAGTAATGAACACTCAACAGTGTTGGTGGTGCAAATCCGTATTTAGTGAACTTTGTTGGGAACGCCCACAGGAATAATCACCACAAAAGATGGCAATACATAACTCAAATTGGAGGAATCATCCAAATTTCTCTTGGTGTAGTAATACGTATGGCGTAGTTTGAATCAAAAAGTCGCGGAAATCAAGGGGGGCATCAGAATTTTCAGTCTCAATATAGAGGAAACAATGCACCTCCTCCACCACCGAACAACATTGACGACATGTTCAAAACAATGATAGATAACCAAGCGCAAATGCAACATTATGTGAAATTAGCGGGAAGTGCATATGAAAATCACAGTTATCTACAAAGGCGTTGGAGTACCAGCTTGACAACTAGCCGGAGCTCAAAACACGTGCCCAAGAGGAGGACTCCCAAGTGACACCGACCCAACCAAGCAGGTCAATGTAGTGACCACAAGGAGTGGAATGCCAAACTTGGGCGAGGTGGAACCGTGAAAGACCACTTTAAGCAATCGGAGCAAAGTGGAAAAGATGGGGAACATGTTGATGAGAGGGAAGGAAACCGCAAATTGAGGCGTAAAGACTACCACCCCTCGTTCAAAGATTAAAGAAGCACAAGGAAGAAGCCTTCTTTAAAAAGTTCATTGAGGTGCCGAAATGTGTACACATTAATTTACCTTCTATTGATGTTTAAGGTGGAGTGTCAAAATATGGAAAGTATATATCAAGGACATCGTAGGCAAACAAAAGCAACATTGATCTGGACATGCTACTTGGCGCTTACCGAGGAGTGCAATTTCCCGATAGCTGCACAGGCTACAACAAAACCCAAGACCCCGGAGCTTTACCATTCGGGATCACACCCAAGCAGTATCCGAGCGCTTGCGACTATGTGATTCAGAGCAAGCATAAACTTGATCCCAACATCTGTTCCAGAAGTTGGGGTTGGGCAACCCTAGACCAACTATTGTAATCTTGCAGCCTAGCGCACTGCTCTTTGGCTGCACTGCATGGTATCAGGAGGATGTGCTGAAGGCAAAGGCTCCCTCATTTTCCTAGTGGGAATTTTTATCTTGGATTTTAAGTCGGATGCGGAAGTCCCATTTATTTTGGGACATCCTTTCTTTGGCAACCGGCGAGCGCTGATTGATGTGGTTGCTGGCATCTAACCATGCGAGCGCATGATGTATCGTGGTGTTTGACGCGGTATAAGGCCATGAATCTTCCTACCATTTATGAGGGAGCTATCGCAATCAATGTGCTAAACAAGATGAAATTCTTCGTATATATTGATTCTCGTGATCCGTTGGAGAGAGCTTTGATGAGCTCCAATCATTTGAGATAGGGCTACGATGAGATGGTGAAGATGTTGAACGAATCAAAATGGTTTCTCAAGAAGCAAGACTTTCAGCCATTGATGAGGTCCTTGGAACCTTGCCAAAACCATCTATTGAGAAGCACCAAAATTGGAGTTGAAGACATTTCCTCCACATCTGAAGTATGTATTTTTGTGGAAGATGACACCTTGCCTATCATCTCCGCTAATCGATGGTACGTAAAGGATGCATTGGTGGTTCTCGAGAGGAGGAAGAAAGCAATGGGGTGGAAAATGTCAGACATAATGGGAATCAATCCAAATCTTTTGCACACACAGGATTTTTATAGAAGAAGTGAGCAAGCTAACTGGCATAAATTACCTTCAAATGAGGGTCAATCCCATTTAAGGATGTAGTTAGAAGAAGTGATGTGATCAAGTGGCTTCTCACATGTGTGGTCTATCCTATTTTAGACAAAGGAATGGGTCACCTGTCAAAGGTGTCCCAAAGAAAGTGAGGGATGATCGTGGCCACTAACGAGAAGAATGAGTTGATTCCTACACGCACAGTCACAGCGAATTTGCATGGACTATAGAAGCTCAATAAGGCCACGAGGAAAGATCATTATCCTATCCCATTTATTGATCGTATATTGACAAAGCTAAGTGTGTCAAGAATATTATTATTTCCTTGATGGATATTCTAGCTTATAACCAAATAGCCATAAAGACCGAGGACCCAGGAGAAGACACTTTTACATGTCCTTATGGGACATATGCTTTCAGCGATTCCATTTGGTCTATGCAATGCACCCGCCACATTCCAAAAATGCATGATAGCGATCTTTCACGATACGGTGGAAAATTTCACAGGTATTTATGGATGATTTTTCTTTTCGTAATTCATTTGCTACATGTTTGCGTAATCTTGACAGGTGCTAGCTCGATGAAGACTCCAACCTTGTACTCAATCGGGAGAAATGTCATTTTTAGTCAAGGAGGGTATCGCCCTGGGCCATGGCGTGTCGTGCGCGGTCAAAGCCGATCGTGCAAAGATTGAAGTGGATTGAAAGCCACACCACTGTGTCGAAGGGTGTCTGCAGCTTTCTGACATGGTGGTTCTACACTTGGCTCATCAAGAATCCTCTAAAATTTTGATTTGCATATGCCGGTTTCTGTAAAAGAGTGCGAAGTTCGAGTTTGATGAGGATTGTGTTAAAGCACTCGAGGAGTTGCAAACAACAAATGGGTAAGCACCTATTCTCATTTATCCATCGGGAGCAACCACTTGAATTAATGTGTGATGCGAGCGATGGCCGTAGAGCCGTATCAGGGGCAAATGAGGAATAGAATTTTTCATTCCATTCATTATGCAAGCAAAACACTTGATGCAAATTTTTAAGTCAATTATACAATACGTAAAAGGAGACGCTAGCATCGGGTGTTCAGATTTCACAAATTCAGTCCTACTGTGGGTTCTATAGTGGTATACCGATCATGCAGCAATCTGCAGATCCGTTTAACAAGAAGGATGCATAGCCCAGACTAATCAGATGGATATTGTTGCTACAAGAGTTTGACCTAGAGATTCGGGGATGTAAAGGGGAGCCGGTGAATCAAGGCCGATCACCTATCGCGATTGGAAAGTTTGCCATGTGAAGGAAGGTGGAAGCATCAAGGAAGAGTTCCTAAATGAGCAAATTTCGCAATAAGGGAAGTCAAATCCTCGAGATATGCGCATGGTGAATTTGTGGGTAAGTGGAGTCTATCCACCGAGGCTACGACTCCTTCCAAGAAAGAAAAAGTTGAGACATGATTGAAGGTATTACATTTGGGATGAGCCGACTTGTTTAACAGGACCGATCGTGTGATGAGAAGACGCATTCTAGAGAACCAGACAGTGTTAAGTAATGAGGAGTTGTCACCATCATTGCATGGAGGGCACAACGGAGATGAGCGGACAGCTCACAAGGTGCTACAACAGTTTCTTTTGCCTAACACCGTTTAGACACTCTATGGCATATGTAAAATGTGTGATAGATGTCAAAGAACCGGCACAATTGGTAGAAGGTAAGAGATGCCACTGCAATGTATATTAGAAGTGGAGATCTTTGATGTATGGGGAATAGATTTCATGGCCCGTTCCCACCATCATTTGGTAATAGTTGGCATCTTGGTAGCCATTGATTATGTATCTAAGTGGGTCAAGGCAATGTGCCTGCCCTAGAATGAACAAGGTGGTGACAAAAGTTGTGAAAAAGCATATTTTCACCAGCCGACACCCCAGCCATTATCATGATGGAGGGGCTCATTTTGTAATTGCAAGTTTCAAGAATTTGCTAGCTAAGTATGGGGTGCGGCACAAGGTAGCAATGGGCGTATCATCCCCAAACTAGTGGGCAAGTGGAGGTGTCGAATAAAGATAAAGAAGATTCTGCTGCAGACAAAGAATGCACAACGAATTGATTGGTTAAGCAAATCGACGATGCGTTGTGGGTTTATAGAATAAGGCACAAGACACCCATTGGAACTTCTCCGTACATATTGGTCTATGGAAAAAGCATGTCATCCGCATGGAGCTAGAACACCAGCTGGGCCGCAGAAAGTTGGACAATGGATCCGAGCTAGCAGAAGAAGAGGTTGATGCAACTCAGCGAACTTGATGAGTTACGATGGCATGCTTATGAAAGTGCCAAATACTACAAGGAGAAAATGAAGAGGTGGCACGATAGGATACGGTGACCTGATCTTTGAGATGGGGCGCAGTTGTTATTATTTAACTCAAGGTCAAGCTTTTCCGTAAATTGCGGTCCAAATGGTCGTAATGCTTAGCAGGAGAATGACCCCACACCATGCTGGAGTTGTGGCAAGAAGATATAAGTGCCACATTTGTGAATGGGCAAACGGCTGTGGCATTATCAGCGAGAAGTTATTCGAGAGAAGATCACTCTGTGTGAGGATGAGTGAGCATGAATGGCTTCGAGCCGCGACCGTAAATCGTGCGTCGCCGCATGGGAGGCAACCCAGAAATGTGTTGTAATAGATGAGTAGAACTATTTGAAAAAGAAAAAAAAAGGAAAAACAAAGAAAAAGAAAAATAAAAATTTTTTGTGTTGAAACCTATGATGTCTAACCAATTTTTTTGTGGTGAAATGATTTTCAGGTGGAACGGAGGGAAAGAATATAAAACGCAAAGGAAAAAAAAATCGAGGAAGAAAATAAAATCGGGCACATTACAGCTGAGCTCGCGCGATGGTCCCGTGTCACCATGAGCCTCCACCCTCCATGACACATTGAGGCTTATTCTCGATTTTTTAAAAACTAATGCCCGTGCGAGCTGGACTGCACACCCAGGCAAAGGCTCCTGTCCGCACTCCGTGACACGTTGATGGTTATTTCGTTGCCGAGTCACCTCTGGCCACCGGGTAACCCGCGCGAAAAATAACTTTTAGACCCCAATTTCTCTCATTTTCTTCCCACTTTCCCATTCCCTTCATGTACCCACACCGGCACCTCCTTCTCCCCAATGTGACACCTGACCAAGGATCGAATCACTTCAAGTTTTCTTCGATTTCATCAAAGTAAAGGTATGTGCTTGAATTTTTCCTCATTTTTGCCTAAATTTTCGATTCTTGAACATGTTTGGTGATTAAACCTTTCCCTAAGTGAGAAATGAGCTTGAATTCACTTGAGTTATGATTGAATAATGTTCATAGTATCAAGTGTGAATATAAGGAACTCAATGATTGCATGTTTTATTGAATTCTTGCGAAATTGGTAGCTAGGGTTGAAGATGGTATAGGAAGACGACTAAAATTCTTTGAAATGTTGAAAAATCAAGGTATGTTGGGTGAAGTGAAATGTATCTAGTGATTGATGTTGAGTATCATTAAGTTAGAAGAGGGATTTTCGGAGAATGCAATTGGAGAACTACATAGGTTGTTGAAAAAAATTGTTAAGTGTTATGATGCTGTAATTGAATCGATGGAGAAATTTTTATTCATTATATGAAGTCCGAGTACGTAGTAATTGTTCCATCGACTTATACGAATGCACTAAGCATGTTGAATGTCAGTAAGAATAGAAAATCATGAATGTCTTGTCGAATTGTTTGGATGGTGGCTTAAGACTAAGTGTGGGGTGATCCAATTAAACCCAACCTTAGTTGTATCTAATTATGACTTTCATAACATGGGGACTGTGTTGCTGAATGTACATGAGCAATGTCAAAGCCGACAAGACAGTGGCAAGGGCGCATCCACACGGCGCCGATGTTAATAAGGGCCGGGATTGGGAACAGTAGCCCGGGGCAGCGACTGGCGATTCCTGCAGGCCAATGCCGACAATATGGAAACTGGGAGCAGACTGATGAGGGGAAGAAATGGTATTCTAAACATAAAGAAACCAAATACTTCCCCGGAGGAGCAGTGTAGCACGGAATCACTGGGCATAGGAATTCATGATTGTACATAGGATTGACACCGCCGGGCTAAACTTCATCTTCAAAGAGGCCAGGAGTGCACTCCATCTTATGCGGAGTTCTATGCCAACTGAACCTAACTTTATGCAACACACTGCCAAAATCGTAGGGCAGTGCTTGTCACTTGAGCCCCATCACTTGAATGCAATCCCGGGGGCGCGGACACAAAATTCATGCCTCCGTTAGCCGAACATCACTCCACCCTATGCATCATACGCACCTTTATGTGGAGCCCAATAGATGCTCAGTGGGTAGCCACAAGGAGAGGGGCTACCATCGACATTGCCCTACTTCGATGAACTGGGAAGCCTTGATTACAAGATCAGGTGTTTCATGCCCGATCCCCGGCACATGACGCCACCTGTGATGTAGTTTGCTTTGTGCATGCCCCGATGAAGGGCTTGAGCCAAATGTCGGGGCGATGATTATATCCGCCATGAGGAGAGCCCGACCGCACCGGGGCATAGATACGAGTTCCGGGTGGTCTGCTTACCACGTTCCCGAGGGGCCATGATATCGAGGAGGAGGCCCCGGATTACATCCCATGCATCGACAAAGGCGTGCCTTGGATGTCACTAAACC
The DNA here is from genome assembly GCA_018107945.1 of Datura stramonium. NCBI lineage: Eukaryota > Viridiplantae > Streptophyta > Magnoliopsida > Solanales > Solanaceae > Datura > Datura stramonium. Next base: position 359,917 of record JACEIK010000179.1, on the reverse strand, counting down.
AAGGCACTGACACTACTTATGGGCCGATGCTCAAGACTAAATGAGCCATATGTTTCTTGGATGACTAAAGATATGGCCCGTAGATGTATTTGGATTTGGGATACTGCAGCTTAAGACGGCGGAGGCTCGCAATGGAGGACGAGCCGGCGTGAGTCGATTACCTATCTTGGCAGAATGCTCTGCTCTATGCAGAGTGGGGCCAGCTTTTTTGTGGAGCCCGTGGATGATGATGTCCCTACCGATGAGAGGACACGCCCTGGGGAGGACTCGTATGTTGAGCTCCGGGATGAGGACTACGGGGAGATTCTACATGGGAGATGAAGCAATGGCACCCGATGGAAGGTTGAATACTTTGATCGATCGTGGAGCTCTACCACCCAACCTTTGTATATTTTGAAATTATGAACACCGGGGACAAAGTGTTCGATCTGAGTGTCTGCAAAGTAGTTAGGTGCCGCTCTTTGTTTATGTTTTGTTTTGTTTGTTGTGCTTGTGCAAAATATGACCTTGTGACTTTGTGTTGTGTGTTCTGTAATTAATTTGGTGTTGTAATGAATGTTGAGTTGTTGTGTGTTGTTTTGTAAATATTTTTCAAATTAATATTTTTTATCTTTTTCTATCGAAATCTTTAAATTTTTTTGTTGAATTTCTTTTATGTTGGGTTTCTTGGCTTTTTTCTGCTTTTACCAGAATAGTCCCGTTGAATTCGTAGATAGTGACCATTCCCTATGATGGATGGATGACGACCGCCTTAAGGGAAATGTGAATGATAGAGTAGTTTATGTTTTTCTTTTCTTTCTTGTGTGTGTTTCCCAAACGTATCGCTACTTCATGGTTCGAAATTTTGTTACGTGGTTGTGCTGATATAATGATGCAAGTGTGATTCGTATGAAAGCATGCAAAATGTGTTAAACATGTTGAGATACCTAGGCCATAGAGTGTGATTTGTGATCGAGGCTTAATGGTGAATTCTTGTAATTAGGTGATTGAAGAGTCTCAGAATATGTCTTGAGTTGAGCATATGCAATGAGTGTGAGAGGTTTCGATTATTTCATGCTATTATGAAGTGTCTAGAGCTTGCCTGTGTGTACTAAACGAATGAAGGGATGTGGATTGTAGGAAAGGATGTAGGCATTTCTTTGAATAAACTAAAAGTTTCTCCCTTATCATACCCACCAATGCACATCCTAGTTAGCCCCATCGAGCCTTTTTTTTAGCCTATTTTTTTTTCTTTCTTTGAAGAGGTACAAACTGAGCTTAATCCCTTCTTTTCATTAAATCTGATCCAAAAGCTCTTAAGCGCTAAGAAAAACAATTTTCCCATAGTGTAAAGGAGTGAGAATTGTGAAACGTAAGAAAGGTTGTGAAAGTTGAAGAAAGGTCAAAGGTAATTTTATTAAATAAAAAATAAAAAAAATAAAAAAATTCCTCCATTTTTAATTTGAAGATTGAAAATTTTTGAAGAAAAAGAAAGCCAACAAAAACAAAGAAAAAGTTTCAAAAATGAGAGGACGGAGGAAGAAACAATGCCCGTAATGAAGGTGGGATGTATTGAAAGCGCTTAAGGGAAGCTAGTTGCTATTGTCAAGCTACGCAAAGATTTACTAGCTCCTTAGCTTACATTACAACCCATTAAGTCCTACGTGATCTTACATCACGCGTCCTTATATTAGTGGAGTAATACACTAGAGGCAAGCCTAAGGTTCATGACATGATGAACGCACCTTGGGAGAGAGAGAGAAATCGTATTCATATACCCCTACTTGTAGTGCTTTGGAAATCATATGATGGAAAATGGGGTAATTCTCTTGTGTTGTGAGGTATGCTTGACGAGATTAGATTTCGTGGTCGGATGTCTTGACTAAGTTGATTTGCATGAGTTTTCGAGATCGAGAGTCGATTCCCCTTGAGTTTTGGAGGTCTTAATGTGGTGTATTTCATTGTATTGATAAGCACTACGCATGTTTTCGATGATTTGCTATATTAAATAATCGATATAGCCGTAGCTTGGAATTGACGAGCCAAAGTAGCTATGCGTGAGTGTCAATTGCATGAGATGTGAGACTATTGTTCGAGGACCTAACAAGGTTCTAAGTGTGGGTGCGATCTTGGGCAGAATTGCATGCCCAAGTGATACTCAAATGCTTCATTTCGACTTTTTATCTATCGTTAGGTGTACATTCTCATGTGATTCTTAGTTAAATGTGAATTTATACTAACCAACATCATTAGTGTTGTTTTTAAGGTAAAAGAAAATTCTCAGGGATGCTAATATACATGCTAAGAGCGGGAATGGGCTTGGAAACAAGGAGTGGAAAATGACAAGGAGAGCAAAGAAAAATATGGCCCGCACGGAGCCGTGTCACGCTTACCATCGCGGAGGCATTCTGCCTTGACGAATTAATTTGGTCAAATTCCAAAGGAGGTTCGCGTTAACTCCATGACATAGGAGGTAGTGCTCGCGATGCACTCCGTGTCAGGTTGAGTGTAATTACCTAGAACCTCAAGTTCCAAAGGAAGCCGTGCGATAGCACCGTGGCACGGAGGCAAGGCTCCACGATGCAAGTCGTGCCACGTTGAGGTGAATTTGCATGGTAGCCGACTTCCAGCGAGGGTCTCATGTATACCCCGTGGCACGGAGGGAGGCTCCGCGATACACTCCACATGCCACGTTGCTTGTTATTCCGGATAAATTCTCAAGAGTATAAATAGCACACTTCCTAGCTTACTTAAACATTTTGACTTGGTTGAGCAAGAACGGGTTACAGTGCGCTGAGAGGACGAAAATTCTAGGTTCTTCTTCTCATTCATCTTTAATCTCACCTGCTTTTATGAATTCTACTTATTTTATGATGTTTAATCTACAAACGAGTGGCTAATTCACTTCCCGCTGAGGTTAAGAACAATTGTAGAGGAATGTAAATTGCCGATCATTTCAATTTCATATTTTCTTCAATGGTTGTTCTATCAATTCTGTTTTTACCGGCATTAATGTTTGTCCAATGTTAATGTATATCTAGAATTCCAATTTGATTTGAAAAGGAAAGAAATTGGACATATGTGAATCGGGTAGGATATGATCTTTTATTAGTCAGAAAAATTGAGAAAGATTTACATTCAAAATAGAAATATATCTCGAAAGCCTTATTAGTCAATTAAGGAATCTATTATGTATGGATAGAGCATGAAACTCTTTTTATCAGCCAGTAAATGTAGATTAAGGTTCATGATTCGTAAATTGGATAGGAGTCGAAAAGATCCAATCCATAGGCAATAATTTTTGACTAGCGACCGGGCTATTAGAAGATTAGCCGAATTGAATTGATAAATTCCTTCCCTACATGTTTGTCTTAACCTCACTTTGCTCATCGCTATTTGCTCATACTCAAATTATAATCTTGACTTAGATTCTCATTACTTAGTAAACTTAAACTCTTAAAACATTTTTTATTTGGTTGTTCGCATTCATAAAGACATGTCTACCGACGCTGGGTTAATTAGTACCGTAGTTCAGCTTCTTGTGGGATCGATACTTATTTGGAATTAAGCCACTTTATTAGTTGTTCGACCACGTGCACTTGCGTGTAGTTCTACAGCCCAACAGTGAACCAGCCTATAACCTCAATTCTTTCCTTGTCCACCTCAATCCCTTTTCACGAGATTTTATGACCAACACTATTCCTTCCTTGACCATAAAATCACACTTTTCCCGCCTTAGGACCAAATTAGTTTCTTCACATATTTTCAATACTTTGACCAAGTGGTCGAGGCAAGATTCAACGAGTAACTCACAATGTTGAAGTCGTCCAAAATGCTTCAACAAGGTACTCACCATGTCCGAGAATATAGACATCATGTAGCGCTGGAATGTGGCTAGTGCATTGCACAATCTAAGTGGCATTCCTCTAAAAGCGAACGCCCATATGGACAAGTGAAGGTCATCTTTCCTAGTATTCGTAGCAATGGTAATCTAATTATATCCCGAACAACCGTCAAGAATACAAGACAACCTCTACCGCGCCCGTCATATCCGATCCAAGAATGGCATTGGAAAGTGGTCCTTTGGGTCCAGAGGTTGAGTTTCCTATAAGCCGTGAATACATACTCCTCATGGATCGTCAAGCTGCAGATCAACTCGTTTCTTTTGTTGGGCACCACTCTGATCCCACCTTTCTTTGGTACATAATGTGTCTGACTTACCCACTTGCCATCCGCGATGGGATTGATTACACTGGAAGATATTGTACCGAACTCACCCACTTGACGATATCCTTCTTTACTACTTCTGCTTGGGGGTTCAAAGCAGACCGATGTTCTATACTTGGTTTGCAATTTTGGCTCGTGTTGGATCTTGTGAGTACATATGCTTGAGGGACTCCGATGATATCAACTATCATCTAGCCAATTGCCTTTTTTTGTACCTTTTATTATGTTGACCAAGTTCTACTTGCTCGTCCAATAGATCTCATTACAATTGGTAAAGTACCGTCATAATCGAAGAATGCATACTTGAGATGATGAGGTAGTGCTTTAAGCTCAAGGACTGGTGGTACAACCACGTATGGTTTGTGCCGACTGCAGTTGAACGATTCTTTGCATCTAGGTCTAACTTTTTGGCCGGGTTATATGACCCTCATCTCCATTTAAAGCGTTCACCGTCTCCGTGTATTTCCTTATCCCATCTCCTCATAATTCATCATCACAGCTACTAGTGTATCAATAGTTATCATCTCCTCCACATGCATTGGAAGATTATTATATTCCATCCGGTGTTTTAACGAGGGATCATTCCCTTGATGTATCCCGAGAGAATCACAAACAAAAAACAAAGAAAACGTAAAAGGTATTTTAATCTAACTTGGCTTCACAATCATATCATAGAGAGGTGATGTGATAATTCCAATTAAGTGTCTATCTATCTCCCCGTTTAATAACCAAGTAAGGCTAATTAGTTATATTGCTATCCTAATCAACCGAATAAGCCTTTAAAGACTTGAACTCACTTCTTACATTCCTAGTTCTATCCTAGGTTTTGCACTTTTAAGTTTTCCTATGATTAACAATTGCATTTTAATGGTGTTCAAGCATTAAAATGATTAACAACAAGAATGCAAGAACTAACATCAATGAAAACTTAAACCAAATATCGAATTAAGCAAATACAATCATGTTAAGTGGCCTCCACCCTAGAAGAAGGGTTTTAGCCACTCCTGCTAATACATGAATTCATAGAGTACTTACAATTCTCGTTAATTGTAGTGGAAAAATATTAGAAAAACGAACCCTAAGTAGAGTTTCCTTCTATCCCCTTTTTGCTCCTTATATTTTTAGAAAATAATACCGATATCCAATTAAACTTCTAGGTTTTCCTTTAATAATTAAGTTGAATTTTGGGCCGATGGTGGACTACCTCCGTGTCATGTTGGTTATCGCAAATTTTGCCTCCACCGCATGTTGATTATCGCAGAGATTTGCCTCCATGACACGCTTACCAATGCGCTCGATGCACTACTTTGGGCAACCGATGTTTTTACGTGGCATGCTAGCCAATGCACCAAAGTTCTTCCATGACAAGCTACCAATGCGGATGCTCACTATTTTGTAGTCCCTTAACATACCAACTTCTAAACGCCCCCACTTTCTTCTCCGTGGCATGTCGACACTAAAAATGCCACTTTAGCTTCAGATTCCAACCTACAAGAAAGGCTAATCACATAAGTTAGTTCATGAACACCATTTCAATCGGTATATTATATATAATTAAAGGCGTGCAAACAAGAATAATTATTGGGTATAGCAATCATAGGTATGTACATGTGCCCAAGATCACTACCCCCACACTTAAAGACTGTTCGTCCTTATACGCTCATTTACATCTCATGCACAAGGAAGACTCACACATTACTAATTGACGCATGATGAAAGTTAAGGCCCATTGACCTAATTTAGATGGAATGTTAAAATAGAGGATGTTATATATTACACAATTAAACTCATGACGACTAAATTAAGACCTCCTAGCCTAATCGACTCTTACAATAACAACAAACTCTTATAAATCAACCAATCGAGAAGTCCAATATGAATTTCATCTTTCCTCAAACATGTTCCCTCACAACAAGAGAGATACCCATTTTTAATCATAAATTTGCTGCTATGACACATACGGGTATATGAATAACAATTATGCTCACTCTCTCAAAGAATTCACATGCAACATGCAATGACCCGTATGCTTTCCCCTGTACTACTCCACTAACACAAGCGCATCTAAAAGTAAGATCAAATAGAACTTTATGGGTTGTAATGCAAGCTAAGGGACTGTAAGTGTACTTTCTCTCGGATAGTAATAATGACTATCTTCCCTAAGCGATTTTAATACATCACTTTTTCTCATTAAGGCCATCCTCTTCTTTTTACTTCACGCCTTGCTTTATCTATCACTCTCCTTCGTTTCCCCCAATTCTTAAGCACATGTATGCCACTAGTAGGGAGTACTTAAGCATTTGACACTTTTCATTCTTTGGTTCTTTTCTACTCCCTACTAATAATTCTGCATTTTTAACATTGCACCTCTAATCTTCTCTTGAACTTCCACAACAAACTATCTCCCTTCTTTTCACTATTCTTCCTCCTCTAACTCTTTGTATTTTTCATTTAAGCTTTAGATGTTTTGTTCAATTTCAGGTCTATTGAAAGAAAAGGATTAAGCTTTTATTGTGGCTAACAAAGAATAGGCAAAAGGCTCAATGGGGCTAACTAGGATTATGCATTAAGGGCTAGTAAAACAAAGGATGAAATAGCTTATTCAAAGAAATGCCTAAATCATCTCTTACATTCAACATCCCTCATTTCTTTGCAAACACACCAAACAAGTTTTAGAAACTAAATGATAGCATGGATTAGGAAATATCTCGCACTCACTACACATGTTCAAGCCCAGACAGACCTCCATACAAAACTCTCAATACATCTAACCACATGAATTTAAAAATTAAGCATATAACATACAAAGCCATATTTATGAGCCTAAGTGTTCCTAAACAAGTAGTCATACAATTGCTCAACCTTCTTCATATTTAACATCTACTCATCTGCAAACATGTATAAATAATTTTAATAAGAGTATAAAGCAATCAATAAGTTAAGGGTTCAAAAACAACATCCTAGTGACTAATTGCTTCTCAAGAAGATTGTCATCCATCCATCATTGGGAAATGTCCTTAACTAAGACTAAAGAAGCTATTTGCAGATAAAACAAATATTTCATTCTTGATTCAGAGTTCTCCTCTTCGTAGTAAAAGAACCAAAAGAATAACCAAAGGGTGGGGTGAAGTTTTCCCAACTCGCACTTTCAAATCAATCAGGCTTTACAAAGCACATGATTCAAAATTCCTAAATCAACCTCAAATTTTTCGAAATTTCCTTCACCCCACATTTAAAAATATTCTATGTCCCCAAAGCATCAAATTAAAGCAAGGGTTAAGGATACTTCCTAAGGCTTCTCGGCCTAGTTAGCAACATATTTTGTCCACATTTTCCTCGCAAAGTGGTCATCAACCCCACACTTGGAATTTTTCTATGCTCCTTAGCTCTTGTAAGGGTACTAATACTTCCCTTTCCCTCGCTAACTCAAGAAAAAACAAAGTGAAGATAATCAAAATAAAAAAACAAAAAGGAAAAATCATACATGTGGTACACATGGGTTGCCTTCAAAGAAGTATTTGATTTTAAGGTCGCAGATGTTTCAACTACTCCTTCTCAAGATGTTCTCAAACATTGCTTCTCTTTTGGGAACCATCTTCTCTTCTTAACTTTACACCTTAAAACCTCTACACTTTACCTCTTCAACTCCATCACATCCTTCACCAACTTCCTTCTTGGCATATGAACAATAGCAGATCGAGGGTCATTTGTTATAGATTCTTTGTAACCGGAACTTTGTACTTTCCTTATCCACATTCATCCTTTGTTAACACATTGATCTTGCAAGGATCTTCGTAATGTAAGCCTGGGGTTGATTTCCTAGTACACTTAGAACATCATCATTCACCTCATTTTTAGGGTGTCGACTCTACAATAACCACAACTCATTTTGTGGCCAAGAATGGATAGCCCCAAAATTGTGGTACCTTATTATCAACATCAAATCAAGGATTATGAAATATAGTATGATGAACTTGCATCTACTTTGATAATTAGATCCTCAATAACTTCTAGGGCCACCCTTTACTTGTCATCAAACTACAACATCACTCTGATGGGCCTTTGTTTTCCTAAACCAAAGTATTGAAAAGCGATAGGCATCAAGTTCGCTACTACACATAGTCACACAAGGCCCTATCGTATCTTTTCCACCGTTTATACAGGGAAGGTGAATCTCCTTAGATGTTTGAGCTTTTGGGCATATTTCTCATCACCCTAAAACTACACTCCTCAAAGGAGAGCAAATTTCAGACATCCACAAACCTCATATTATTGGCCGCCACATCCTTTCAAGTACTTAGCGTACTTGGCATTCCTTGCAAAAGATCAATCAGAGGCAATATATGTGAAGTTCTTCGAAAATATCAAAGAACTTCCGAAAATAAGCATCCTCCTTGCTCTTCTCGAGCCCTTTTGCTAAAACGGAGACGGTGGTCTTCGTAATGGCCGCAATGCCGATCAGAATTGTTAACTGTAGCTTTCTGATTTGTCTCATTTCTAAGATAATGGACCCGGTCCGACAAACCCTAGCCGCACCTCATTCTTATTCTCTTTTGTTTGTGCATCATCCAACTATTTGCCACTTCTTATTTATGGCCGTGAAATGCCTTAAGTTTGCATTCAGTATCACCGGGTAAACCCCTGCAGTCCTGCTATACCAAGGCACACTAATCGACCCATTTGTTTCTCCGAATTGCGAGTGGCGAACTATTGGATTCTTTAGCTCATCTACAATTTTTGGTTGGTAAGTTGTCATCCGAGTTCCGATTTGCCATAATTTTCTGTAACATCTCCTAAATATTTCTAGATTAGACACTATTCGCCTCGCCCACGCTCGCACAAATGGGCCGAGGGCCGGGTGATAACTCTAACTCTACCTCGATTACCACCCTAAGTGAAATTTGGGTGATTTTGCCAATTCCTGTTGTAGGTATTACCATACTCTTGATTACCTCGGCACATTACCCACGAAGTCGATCGACTCCTTGATTTACTCAAGATGATTCTCGCACTCAAGCCCGTTGTTTCCAGAAATTTCACACCATCTTGGAGCTTGTTGCATTGCATTTACCTACATTTGCGTTTGTGCCAAGTTGAACTTGTCAACTAAGTCATCATCTAGTGCCAAAGGTTGCTAGCCGTGCTATGAATGCATTCCTGACCACCAACTTCAATGAACCTAGCTGCTTTTCTGCCTGCCCTTCTAGATGAATTACCATGCCACTATGGATTTCCTCGTAATTTATTCAACAATGTACCTTATCGTATGTCTTCTAGTGCTTGCACATCTCGATGCAGAGTCTAGAAATTTTTTGTATGTAGGTCCAAACTTCCACAAAAGTATGGGCTAGCACTTCTTTTTACTTTGACGATAAGTGGCGCCTCTCAACAATGACTCGAACCTCTCCCAAGCTAGATATAAATTCTACTCAGGTCTCTTCTTGAAACTCAAGATCTCACTTTATAGCTTTGCAAAGGTTGCCCGATGGGAAATATTTGATGAGCAACTTCCTCGGCAAGGTTGTTCCAAGTTGTGATGGAGTTTGGTGGCTCTACCATCAAAGAACATCTTCTGGGCTTTTCCCAAAAGTTAAAATGGAAAAGGGCGAGCCTTATGGACCGCTGACACTCTAACGGGCATGAAGGTGTCACTAATTTAAGAAATTACAGATGTCGTTAGGTTCTCATGTGTCATTCGATAAAATGCTCACTCTGAGTGCAACAACTGCACCATGTTCTCCGTTTAAGCTCAAAATTACCTTCTGCCTAGTCTACGGATCTAAAGGTAATATTTGTCGCAAGTGGTATTGCCACTACGCGCACAGGTCTCGCTGAAATCTATGCTGCAACCTCACCGTTGAACCCGCAGATAGGATACAGAGTGGAATCTTCCCTTCGGGGCTTGTTGGAACCTTCTTCAGTTCGAAATATGGTTCACCATGCTTTCTATTCCTTTCAAATTTCAAGGACAAAGTTGTTACCTCGCAAATAATATGGCCAAGAAAAAGTTTTAACACTTAAGAAAATATGTAAAACAATAGAAAACAAAAATTCACAAATGTTGTCGGGCCCCGTACAACCATTACTCAAAACTTTCAATGCCTTTGATGCATGCGGCCTGTGACAAGTAATATATAGTGATTCCTTTAAGAGTTGGATGTCGAACCTAGGCCGCATCTTAGTGAATTAAAAAGTTCAAGTATCTCTGCTCAAAAATTCAAAAGTACTAATTTTCCAAGATTTAAAGTTTATTTGTTTCAAAATCTAAAGACAATCACAAATTTAAGTGAAAAACATTAATGAGAAGAGTCCAGTAGTTAAGGGGTGAAACAATTCATATTGGTTCAAGTATGAACTTCATTTGTTGTCTCATAAGATAAATTCCATATTCATGGTCTTTCGAGCCTCTAAACATAATTGAATTAGCATCAAAACTACATAGTTGAGTGGGAGTGTGGCAACCTAATTCATATGTAATTATTTATGTGGAGTGGTTTTCTGTGGTTAATGCCCTTCGTTATGGATTTTCGAACCTCTAACCATTTAACCTAACTTCGCTTCACACAACTACATCAAAGAGGTGATGTGGAAATTCCATATTAGGTGTCTAGCTATCTTCTAGTTTAAAAATCAAGCAAGGTGAATAAGGTATATATCTATCCTAATCGCACCGCCTTAAATCTTGAACACACTTCTTGCATTCCTAGTTCTATCCTAGGTTTTGCTCTTTCGAGTTTGCCTATTATTAAAAATTGCATTTCAATAGCAAGATCAAGAATTAAAATGATCAACAACAAGAATGCAAAAGAATTCAAACAATGAAAACTTGAATCAAATATCGAATTAAGAAAATACAATCATGTTATGTGGCCCTAACCCTAGAAGAAGGTTTAGTCTGTCACGCCCAAAACTATGGTGGTAGTATGTGAATCGTACTCGATTAATGATTAATCGAGAAGCCGGCTATATGACATCTCGTAGAATCAGAAACATGTGCAATCTGTGCCAATTGGCCAAGCAATCAATCGATGAATAAACTGACTAATAAGATCTCAACAATACTTGGGTAAACAATCGAAAATGTAATCAAGGGAAATTAGTAAAAGCAACTAAGCAACAATAAGCCGAAGAGGCCAAAACCAAATAACACTATAAGATACTAAGTCCACAAAGCCTCTAAAGAGTAACTAACTGACGGTAGGAAAGGGCTCCGATCTACCCATAACGGCATCTCAAAACTCAAGCACAAATAACTAAGCCCTAGGCCCAGGAAGAAAGGAGCATACCAACCATCCGTTCATCTCACGAACTCGGCTACTCAACTAGCCATCCCGACCTCTACCTCGCACCTCGTGAACGTAACGCAGTCCCAAAGCAGGGGGACATCATTACGAATGAAATGTACCGGTATGTATGGTCGAAATCAGTAACTACGAGATAACAATCCCGAATCCCGGGAAACTAAAATCATAATAACTCTATAAAGAGATGAAAAGGCAATTAAGAAATGCACAAGAAAGAAACTATAATTGTAATGCCAAATACCAATAACTGCAGAAACTATTATATAAAATCATTCACAAATCCTGTGTATCGACCGGGTAAAATAAAATATCCCGCCCGCTGTACCACACCGGGGTAAAAATAAAAGATCTCCACGGTGTACCACACCTAGGTAAAAATAAAATATGTCCAGCCAATGTACCACATCTAAAATAAAATATCTCGAGCCGATGCACCACACCGGTAAAAAGATATCCAAATGGGTACCACACCTGGGTAAATAAAAATAAATCTTAATCACCATCATATGGAACTGATGTAGCCTGGTACAAATTATCTCGAATAGTGGAAATCATAAAATATGTTGATCAAGAATTCATAACATGTGTAGGATCTTACCATGACCCCTAATACTACAATTATTCAATACACATATAGGTCTTTCATTTTGCATTTAAATACATACATATGATTGTGAATGAATTTAGGAAGTCTTGGAAGAATCCAATATTAAATACATGTGTAGACTTACATTCATGATTTTAAACATCTCCTAGCAATTTAACACGAGAGCAGAGGAATCACTTAACCTAACAATTTCTATTAATAATCTTAGCATTCATTTCTGTGTTTATACTACTTGACTTTCATACTTTCATATCAAGAATTGTGAGCATACCTCATTCATTGCACATGATATCACATCTCGAGGTAACTTACAAAAACAGAAGACATAACTTGTGTATCTCAACTCGAGCTTTTTAATATACAAATTCTAGGCAATTGTCTAGGGATGCCTTAAAATAAATAAATACTTATAGTCGTGTTTCTATAGCCGTAGGAAAGCTCATGTGAAACATTGCGATATATGTGGAGCTTAGAAAAGCTTAGCAAAGATTATAAATAGTTTAGAAACTTCAAGAAAAATAAAATCCTTTAAAACTTGAAAAATTTAATCTAGCTCTTAGAACAAATAAATTAAAAGATAATTGTTTAAAAGTACAATGAAGAACTTCTTTTAACTTGGATTCACTATCTTAAAAACATTCGATTCTAATTATTTCTTAAGGAGTTAACACTTTATCGGTCTTTCATTAGCTTAACACAACCGAACATAAATAACTTTATTTATAACTCTTTGCTAAACGTCTTTAGAACAGGGTAAATCTTGCTAGCTATTTGCCTAATTCAATAACAATCGTAACACTTATCATCAAATTTACCAACCTTTTAGCTCTACTTCCTTTCGTATTCATCTTAAATACTTTTTTCAAATGTGATTCGTCATTCCCTACCTAATTATTAACTTTCGTGTTCACTTGCTATTCCGAAATTCTGTACGCACTTACCCTTCTTACCTAATTTCCAACCTTGTTCTAAACTGCCTTGCTCATATTTTAACTTCGCCTCAATGGTTCTTCAAATCAACTACGGACATAAGGCATATACCTCTAAGGCATATTACCTTTTAAAGGTCTAACATTTACTCTTATCTCCTTTGCTACTAGCTCCCGAACTTTTACACATAGGTTAATTTCCCTTACACATCTACAACTTTCAAAGAACTTGCGATTTCGTCTACTTAAAGCCTTAAGCAATTCTCTGGAGGTCCGGATAACTCTAGAGCTCTAATAAACATATAGCGACTTTCTAAAGGCAATCCTTGTCGCTTTAGCGCGTAATTTCAATGTAAGCATAAACATATGTATATTATGATTTTCATCTATCATGTTAACATCGATATTGTATAACCTTCAAATAAAGATGGTCCTATAGAAATATCAATAGTTTACCCTTTGGGGTTCGATCTTCCAAGTTTAACGTGACGTGGTTAATTAAGAAACGTGACACTAGTCTCTTAGATTAAGGAGGGATCAGGGAATCATCTCATGGCCCTAGGTACCTTAAAACATTTTAATATGATAGTAGGTAACCTAGAAGGAAATCTACTCGTTACCCTCGTTAGCGCTTATTGAGTTAAACCCATTTCAATTATTAGGTTTGTTCCGCTTCGGCCGCCATCTTGCCATGATTACCAAATTTCTAGTAACCATAATGTCAAAAACTTTGACACTACAATACATAACATATTGTAAAGGACTGTACCACAAAGGCCCATGCCGAGGGACTTTTGCATCAATTTACAACTATGACTCATAATAGCGCAATTTCTCCTCTCGCTTTATCGCCTCATGCGTCCCAACTATTTAGCAAATACACACCTTAATACCACTAAGTAATCATAAAATTGGGAGGAACCATAATATTCTATTACATACATAATCTCAAGTACATGGATGTCCTAGATTAACTCTTACGATTTCGTGCTTGAAAATCAAGAGACAAAGAATGCCCACATACCTTTCTCTCTCCGATAAACTTTTCTCTAGCCGATTTCCTATTTCAATGATCAGCATTCAACCTCCTTCATCAAGTAGTTTAATAGTCCAATGATAATATTAATCTATATCACAAAATTCATCCAAAGTAACTAAACAATGGAAGTCACAATAGCAACAAATACACGGCAACATCAAATAACATTTAGCCATTTTCTCAACTAGTTTTCACTAACATTTAAGGAGATAAGAGGAAATTTTACCTTAGTTCTGTTGCACTCTTTCCCTCAATATGAAGTATACTCCAGCAAAATAACCAGCCAAAAATACTAAGGGAAATGAGCAATATTTACCACAACAAGCCATCGCCACCACTTAGTCAAGCCAATTTCAGATTTTTGCTTTACAATTTGAGAGGTTTAAAAGAGGTGAAATACTTACCTTTTGCTGGGGACTTGTTCTTGGTTAAAAATAGGAGTAATTGACCTTAACTTATTGTCCAAAAATACAGAAACCTTTGCTGTCCAAAAACACCACAAAATACTTCACCAACACACCAAACACACCTCAAATTTCTAGTCTTGTAATCAAAAATTCAAGAAAGGATAGTAGTAGAATCCTTACCTTTTATACTTGTGTTTAATCCCTACCAAGAGTGAATGTATAGGTAGATTAGGAAAGCCTAAAACGACAAAATTCACTCACAGCAACACATCCCAAGTGCAGCCAAAACAGCCACCAACACACCACCTTCACCTTATGGTAGATCCCCTTCACTTAGCTTTGTTTCATGGAGTTTAGCTTAGTGTTTTCCTTAGTTATTTGTCATGGAAATTTGAGAGAATATCGTAGGATAAGCAGTAATCTTAATTCTCGGGAAACATTGAAAAATGGATTTGATAAGTCATGACTTAAAATATAAAGCAAGTTTGGCGGTGGCCTCCTTACTACCCGACAAAGGTCAGCGCAAATGTCTATCTCGTTTAGTACGAACTCCGATTGACGCAGCGGTTTGATGTTATGAAAATCCAGACTCAAAGACCTTTAATTTAATAGGTCGTGGGGTTTAATTCGATATATACTAGGGATATATGGTTATTTAAAGTTTACCCTTTTTTTTACTTATGAACTTCACATACTCTTTCTATTGCTCGTACACATTTCCCTTTGTCATCTACGTAAAATATACAACCCGTACTTCCCTTATCATAGCATACAAACATCGAATAATTACAAAAATTTCCTAGGTGTAACATCCTCCCCCTTAGAAACGTCTGTCCTCGAATGTCATAACACCTTTAACTCATCCTTGTCTTCCATCATAAACATACATTCCATATATTTTTAAACATATCATCCCCTTCCGGCCGTTGCTCATATCAAAACTATTTTATTTAACTCATTCTATTTACCTAACATATGCGTATGTTCCTTAACACTACAAAATCGAGGAACTTTTCTAACCATAAGAAAATTTATACACTACCACGACATATAATTAACTCTTGTACCACTTTCCCTCACTACCTAAGATGCAAGACTAATGTTAAATATGAAGCTATGCTTTTACCTTGCTTTTACCACGACCCATTATTGGCAATCTTGATAATTGAAACTAAAGTGTGATCTAGGAAAACAAAAGAGACTAAGTCTTCAAGAGAAACTAAATGTCTCGGGGCTACCTAGTGCCTCAAACACTACAAGGAGCCTTAAATAATCCCCGTTGACTCGGTATCCTTAATTTTATTCTACTTTTATGTCGCTATTTGATGACGGTGAATCGTATCCTCTATCAAACCTAATACAATTGATATACCCTCATAGTTCGGCACCCTATCTCTCGGCTATTTCCGACCAAAGAATTAAAGCTAAGACTATATTTCGCGAATACCATGTCAGCCACTTTAGGTACAAAAACATACTAACTCGAACTCAATAAGTTCCCTGAAGTACCGATCCGTAAAGGTTAGGTGGTTTAGGCTCAAAATCCACGAGCACCCAGCCTTAATTATTCCACTAGACCGCTAATAATTTCAACACTGATTTTTGAAATGTCACTATTGGGGTTAACATCCGAAATGCTCTCAATCTCATCCCTTTGATATACCGGGTTGCGCCGGAGGAAAACTCCCTACCTCCTCCCCGGTTCTAATGAAACTAGGACAACATGAGGGGCCGAATCCCTTCTCATGGTAGCTCCGACTCGAACTAGAGGAATTATAACACTAGAGTAAACAAACTC
Organism: Datura stramonium; assembly: GCA_018107945.1. Taxonomy (NCBI): domain Eukaryota; kingdom Viridiplantae; phylum Streptophyta; class Magnoliopsida; order Solanales; family Solanaceae; genus Datura; species Datura stramonium. The sequence continues at coordinate 343,627 of JACEIK010000179.1, read as the reverse complement.
ACTCGAGCATATAAGCTATTTCTCGAATCGACGAGGGGCGCATCGGGACCCTTTCAAGAATCTCATCGCCATCCGCCTTACTTCAGTGAATTCTAAAAACATAAACACGATTTAGACATCAAATGCCCCCCACATCTTTGACCTATAGCACGATCTATTAATGAACAAAATGAAACAACCCTAAATGCCCTATAGCCTCCGATTACAAGTATGGTGCACAACATACTCATAAGCAAGACTCTACTAGACACGGCTTGTGGACTCGATCACTGGGCAAAACAGTATGCCCGTGGATACGCTTAATGACTTAAATTAGTCTTGTTTATCTAAGTTATTTTATATACATTTTCATGGATTTTATATGAATGTGAAGATATGTGCTAACCAACATGATTAGCCTTTTTGTTTTGTGGTTTTGATGACTTTTGAGGGACTAATCCATGAGTTGGTGAAGTAGAGCTTGGAAACGGAATCAACACTTGAACGTCAGGTAAAGAGAGTTGTATAAATGCCTAACCTCGCGCCGGCAACGTGCCACGGGCAAAGTTGTGCCGCGCACAACAGCTCACCTACGCATTGGCAACGGTGCCACGTACAGGTTGGCCGCGCGATACATGGAGGTGTCAACGCACGCCTGCTGGGGGCCGTGGACACGCCTAAAGCAACACGGCAGGTGCCGCGAGGCCACCTTTTCAAGATTTCCACGACTGCTCCGTGTCACGGAGGCAAGGTTCGCGATACACTGCGACATGGAGCCGTTCCACGACAGATAAATTATGCAGGTTCTCCATTTACTATAAATAGACCCTAGCTCCTAATTCCACGGGGTCACGATTTTATTCTCGAAAACCGCCTAGAGAGAAGGGAGAAGTGGGAGAACTCAGCTAGGGTTTTGGCAAATTCCCTTTCTCATCTACCAATCTCGTATAAGTATGTAGTTTAGAGTAGATTAATAGTAGTGTAGAGAGTTTTGTCGAACATGATGGCTAGAACCCTTCCTCTAGGGTCAAGTCATTGGATTATGATTGTAATTCTATGATATTGTTTCTAATTGCTATCGATTGTTGTTTTCGTCTTGCATACTGGATTGTTGGTTGTTTTTATGGATTGATCACCAAGGAAAGCATATTTGTTAGCTCGGGTGATAGCTTGAGAAAGCATTACCTAGGTCGTAGACATGAGAATGTGAGGAGCATGTACGTATCTCTAGAGAGTTGTGTTCGTGATAGAAATATACCTAACACCGTGCTTATTGACACACCTGGGGTTATGAAAGACCAACTTGGGATGTCACATCACCATCAAGAAGTAGTTGCGAGGCTAAGTTGAGTTAAATGGTTAGACGCACGAAAGTCCCTAATCGTTTTCCCGTAAACCACAACATAATTGATTGCCCGCGACTAGAAATTAAACTCCTCGCTCACATTGATGCAGTGAGGCTAGATTGCTGTGTTTAGAGGCTCGAAAGACCATGAACATGCAATTCTAATTATGTGAAATAACAATTGATTGTTCCATGCTTATTCCATTGCAAATCGTAGACTCGCATGATTATCTGGTTTTAACTCTATGTTGCTCCTAGGTAATTTCAGAATATTTCATTGACCCAACCTTAGACTTAATTAATCTTAATTGAAAATGTCTATAACCACACTTTAGGTATTTAAGATCACACTAGAAATGGATAGTTAGAGGAATGGGTCCAGTCCCT